>JAPQRN010000022.1:9932852-9946347 GCA_037367275.1 Coranthus polyacanthus
AGGAGAGGAGAGGAGAGGAGAACATTTTTTTCCCAGTTGACCTAATGTGTGATCTATCTGATCATTGCCATACCCTCCATTTTCCAGTGGTTTGATATAAGGTCTATGACTGGATCCAACGTGGTAAATGTTAATTATACGTCTGTGGACATGTAGGCGGAAGAAAATGAATGGAAGTCTTAAAATAAAAAAAATACAAATAAAAATCCCCCTTGAATTCATTTCAGGCAGACAGAACTTAAGGCCATATTGGTATTCCCCATCTCACCCACAGAAGAAAGTCATTTCATTTCAAGGTAAACTATAGAGAGAAGGTTTTTTTCTTGTCTGGAGAGAACGGTTTAAAATTACAGCTTACAAGGGGGTGTGGGGTTTATACAAGACTAATTGCTAGCTGAGTAATCATTGTGTTCACACGTGCACCTTAGCCCCCTCTGCATAAATCTCTCAAATGTCAGTGACTGCTAAAGAGGAGAAAAACGTCCAAGGTTTAGCATCTGCTCCTAACCATGCAGTGTATTTCTAAAAGTCAATGTGCACAAACTACTGATTATGCTTAGCCTTCAGATTTACTTTGTGTGAGATTAAATCAAGTCTACAGGGCTTTTAGCATTTTTTCTGAATTTTCGGAGGTCAAAGTTGGACTAAAACGGGGAAAAGGCATGAATTTATTTATATAAGTCAACATGTACAGTATAATGTTAACCCTGTCACAGCAAATTAACATCACTTCATTCACTCTCACAGACCTGCTTAAAAAATATGTATGCTGTACATTACTGATTGTTACAAGTGTAAAGTAAATATGTCTTTTTTAGACAAGCTGAGAGAATTTTTCGTCAATTTATTTTTTGGGAAATGGTCAAGTTTTATATCATGCGTTTGCCTTATAGCAGCTCTCATGAATGAATTCAGACATGTTTTCCAGAGAGAAGTTTAGCTCTTATTTCTATTATTTGCTCTGCAGCCATGATGCTTTCTTTTACTGTGAAATCTGTTATCAAATGGTATTACGTTTAACTTCTTAATCTTCACTAACCTCGGAATTCATCAATCCATTCAAAAACACCTGAACTGAAAGTGAACTGACATGAATTAAATGTCCAACAGAACTTCGTCCGCAAAAGTGAGCAAAAAGTTTCAAGAATAAGATGGTGAAGTGTAGAACTTTAGAAGTGACTTTGGTCTGATTAGGTACAAAAAAAAAAAATGCCGCATCACACTCTAGCTCAAGCCAAGCATGGTGATAGTGCAGTACAGGCCAGAGAAATGAGTCTAAGCCTCCATGGCCACATACCTCCAACCTGCTGTGACTCTGACACATACTAGCTGTGCGACAGCCTCATTAGCAGCAGAATTGATGGTTTTCCTAAAAGAAGAGCTCATTTCACTCCACAGGCCTGAAGATCTGAATGTAACTGCTGCCAAAAACAGTGGACAGTGCAGATCCAAATCTCATGGGTCTGCGTCCAAAAGCACAAAAATAGTACAATATAGTGTGACATAACAGTATGGTCTAAGTTTTGAGCAGATCTCACTGTGGGGCATTTCAACTCATAATAATCCAGGAATTTGGAGTTTGATTGGCCAAAAACCCAAACAATTGAGGTCTATAGCCTGTATTTAAGGGCTTTGGAAGCTGTGCAACCACAGATTACAGTTAATTCTACTCTTAAGACAGCAGAGAGTCTGTGATTGTAACTCAATACTCCATGCGATTTAGGTAACAACCTTTTTGAACTGGAGTTAATTGGGGGTGTGAGCAAATGAAAGGATGGCTTGGATGAAAGCGAATTTAAGTGTATTTGGAAAAAAAAATATTCACTGGTCCAGAAGTCTAGACAAGAAGATAGAAAAGATGAAAGGAGAGAGTAATCATTTAACAGCATGTGTAAAGTGTGCGCAAGATCAAAGCAGAGAGAGATCCACACTGTACAGTCGTAAGGTCATCCTTGGAACACATGATAATATGCCCAAAGGGATGCATTCCCAGAAACTAGGAGAAAGTTGATCCGATATTTTATTGAGATGTTATTGATCCCACACTTGGTATCTGCAATGCCCATCTGACCCCTGAAGCAGGTTAAAAATATTTCAGCGCTGATATTATTAACTTTTCCCGTCCATCATCAGCCTTTCTCTCAAAAAGAAGAATCTAGTTTTTCCACCCTGTTTTGATACCAGATGTTAGGATGGTATTCTAATCCTAAGGGCGAATAGTTAAAACCACATCCCTCTCAATCTCCCTGAACTGTATCCAAGTCACTGGCGTGTAAAGAATTCACACTTTTCCGCCTGCGTATATGAGTGTGGGTGTGTGTGTGAGTGCATTTGTGTGTGTGTGCAAAAAAAAAAATCACTGGCAGAGCCCATGAGGCATATATTATGGCTTAGATGTTTTTCATTCCATAATGATAGGATCCAACTGCAGTCTTTTCATAGAGCTATGTGCTAGCCAGAACATGTAGGTTTATCACTGTAAAGAGAGAGAGAGAGAGAGAGAGAGAGAGAGAGGAAGGTTGTCAATCACTGTAGCAGCTTCCCCCTCAGGCGGTTAATGAATTGGGTGATATATGAAAGTCGCGATCATAACAGACAGCGCTGTGGCACTTAGACATCAACTTCGCATTTACTTTTGGAAATTCGGCTAAGCAAATACGGACACTACGTTTACGCACTAACCAGACTTGTCAACTATCATAATGGACTCTATTATGTGACAGCACCGTATTTATGAGTTATTGACCATTCGAATTCCACACCTATATTCAACCATGACTAACAGGCTTATGTGGAATTATCACCTTCTGTTGCTATAGAGATCAAAGAAACTGGGAGAAAAAGGCAATGTTTACTCAAGACTTTTATCTCCACAGATAAAACCCCACAATAATTTCCTAGAGATACACAACAATCAGTCCACATACCAGTGCATGCACATCAACCATCACAGACACATAAACATGCACACACACAAACACTTTTCTCTTCTTCTTACTTACTCACATACACAACTCCATCCATTCCCATGCCTAAAAAAAAAAAAAAAAACCCTCCATCGCACTGCCACTATGCATGAGAGAAAGACACATTGTGGATTCTCAGCCACCATGGCTGAGGGACCAAAACAAACTACATGGAAGCTCCCTGAACACCAACTGCGACTGTGAAAAACATTTCACTGAGTCAAAGCAAAGGTTCACCCTTTTGGATCAAAGTCTAAAAGGTGACTCTTTTTCCTCTCAGGCTGAAACATAATTCTTCACTGACCATTTCATTATGTTAATGATAACCTGCTGCTTCTTTTACTCACTCGCAGTGGTTACATTTCTCAGATGACTTCACCTCATGGCATGTTAATTTATCTATGACATATGTCAAAATGGTAGTATTACTTGAATAAATTTAGAGTAAAGGTCTATTTAAGTGTAGAATTCTATTTCTACAGTATTCTCAGTGTTGTGAACATGCACTATAGAGGATATTCACTTCAGGCTGCAGTGACTGTTCTGCATCACTGTAAGGCATTTATATTGATTTAACACCATTATAATGTGAAAATGGTCTATTTCTGGAAAGCAAATGAAAGATGCACACACGATAACACACACTTGATAGTGCTTACCTTTGTGGGAGAGACGGATCCTCGGGTAGATGCTGTGGGCTGTGTAAGCTGAACTCCAGAGAGCCAAATACAGCATCAGTGTCAGAAACATAGTCCTTATACACTCTGCCATCCTCATCAAAACACACTTTCCACGTTCATGTACACAAAAAGCTTTCACGTCCACTCAGCAGGAACAGCAAAGTCTAAGAAAAGACAGTCAACAGTTCTTTGTTCTGTAAAAGATGTTTAATAGGAAAGAGTCTCTGATATAGAATTCCAACAAGGATCTGGAAGGTAACAGTCCATTTCTTGATGATCACCATGTGAATTAGCTGGAGGTATCTCTATACAGTCTCTGGTTTCCCCTATAGCAGTCTGCTGAAAGCTGCATCCACCCACTACCTCGGTGGACACGATATTGCTCTGGCTATTATCCTTGTTTGGTTTTAGTAACCAGGGAGAAGAGAAGTCCAGTTGCTACATTCACGCCGCAGTGCTCACTGCTCTCTGTCCATATGTCAGTCCGTCTGTTTGTTTGTCTGTCTGTATGCCCAGCTCAGATAGACTCTTTCAGATGTGATGAAAAAATTACAAAAAAAAAAAAAAAAAATTACAAAATAAATAAATAAAACCTATGAATCCAGCAAAGGTGTTGAAGCAGCTGATTTACAAAACCTCAACGTGTTTGTCTGTCCCAGCAGGCAGGCAGGCAGGCAGGCAGGCAGAGCAGAAGCTGCTGCACAGTATCTTCAGGCTGGATTCTTCCTCTTGGGTCCACTGGAGCCAGTCATTCTCTGGACGGGAGCCCAGGAAAAGGCAGTGTGGGAGAGGGGAGGAGTAGAGAGCCTCGTGCCTGGCGTGCAGTCTCTCTGCACTGGGGAAGAAAGTGAAGCTCTTACTCCAAACTCTGCTCACGCTCCAACAGTCAGGGAGGATCCAAACCTCAGTTCAAACCCCAGTGAGTCAGTTAAGATTGGTTTTTACCACTGCTACTCATCTGGGCAGAGTCCACCTGCCATGGTGTGGTGTGTGTGGATAAGCCTGTGCGTGTGGTTAGTAGTGTAGAAGGCGCAGTTTGAAGGGTTGAAAATTGCCTGCTCCCTCCAGATTGTCTTGAGATCTCTCTCTCCCGGGCAGCTGCCAGATGAAGTGTGCTGTGTCTCCTAGGCAGACTCTGTACGACTCCTCTGAGAAATGCTACCTCTCATGTCACTCTACAGACCACCCCTTGCTTCTCCTCTCCCCTTGCCCTCCTCCGTCACCACCATCTTTTCACTCCTACATCCACTACATTAACATGGACATGAGCCAAGGTTTCCAACCTCTTAACCATGACACTTCTTTCATTTCCAGTTACTGCACTCTTTTGTGTGGATACTCATTATTGCTGTTACCATGGATTTCATGGACAAGTTTCTGTTGTGGCAGTTTTTTTCTCTCTGCACATTTAATCTCTCCTCCTGTTTTTCTGTTTACCCATCTCCAATACTTCTTAGTTGTGCAAAACCCAATTATTACCTTGTCCTTGTATCATACCTTGCCTTGCAAAGCATTTTCTCATTTTTATTCTCTGATTTTTTTCCATGTACTTTGTTTTGTCTCAAGGTCTACATGTTTCTATGTTTCATCTTATTACCAAACACAGACGGTCAAGGAAATGTCCATGATGTGACTGGAGTCCTTATTGAATCCAGTCAAGGAAACGTCCATGATGTGACTGGATTCATTATTGAATTTGCACATATCCCACAGGAAAGTCCCACAGGCATCCAGTTACTGGCGCAAAGCGACGTCTGTCTCCCGTAAAGCCCTGAAATACATCTGTTTCTCTCTGTCTCTGTCTCTTTCTCATGACTGTGTGGTGACACCAACCTTAAGTCACGCTGATCCTTAACATGGAAGTATTCCATCAGAAAAAAAATACGTTTTCTTAATTGTTCCCAAATCTGTGCCTGGTTCACATTGTAGAATTATTGGGTTTTAATTTGGAAAACAGGGAGTTAATTAAAACATTTCTCAATTCTTAATCCCCATTCATAACTGAGAGTAAACTAAAGCTGCACTAATACCTCAAACTCATATACAAACACAACAAACAATCACTTACAGTTGCCTATTTATGAAAAAAAGAAAAAGCGGAAGGGAGACAAATGGCAAGCCTGTAAATTAAGATACATACAGTAACTGGAATTGATTGCATTCAACTGTAGCAGCTGCCCCACCCCCCCTGCACCACCCTGGGATCTGATGACTTCAACTCCCACGTTGCACCTGTTCCTTGCCAGAACAGAAGGACTTTGTATGTATGGAGGTCTAACATACTATCTCTGTTATTCCATTGCCTGGTGCAATTATAGACTTTCATCTGTTGTTGAGGGTGAGACAACTGTTCATTGTCAGCTTCCCTGGAGCTGACACTATCTGACTGGATGTGACACACAATTTCATCAATTTGAACTGCAGGCCTTTATGGGAGAGCATATTTCAGCCGTGCGTCCTGATGGAAGCTGCCCTCAAAGATTTTCATTTCCGATCTTTTAAGCCACTACCTCAGATTAATAGCCATTTAAAGGGGCTAATGCACATACGCCAGTGGGCACAGAATCCACTTACTCACATCACCTCCTCTGTGACCGAATGGGTCCCTCTTTCCTTCACCCACTCTAATGGCAGTAATCAGTCAGAAATCTGCCTCAGACCAGAAACAACAAGATCCCAGTCTCCCACCCCCACCTCCTTTTAACTATCCCTTCTTCACTTTGTTCATACTTTCTTGCTCTTTTCCTGATTTGTGATGTACTTTCAGCCCTTGATGTTTCCATTAGTATGATTCTGACTGTGCTAGTAGCTTGTACCAAGGGGCCCTCCCAGGCAGCGCTTCTACACATATTAACCACGGCAGCCATACACCCACTTACTCACCCCCATTGAAATTCTGTCCTCTTACATTCAAACCTGGTACTCCTGCACTACCAGGATTTTTTTTTTTTTTATTCAGCATGTATAGCATTGTAGATACTGACTCTGCAGCATTACAACTCTGTGAATTCACATTGTCCTCACATTTCAAAGACGGTCACGAAATGTAACATGCAGCCTGTCACATCACTAAATGCCTCCTTCCTTTAGTTGTTGCTTTAGGAGTGTGTGAAAAGACTTTTTGATTGAGTGCTGATGTCTAGCGTTTGTTTGAATAGGTCATGTCCAAACGTCTGGCGGTGGTCCTTTCATGCTCTCTGACCACAAAAAATATTTTCATTCATGTTAATGCTGTGTCAATATCCGCCCCTGTTCAACAGAAGACTCTCTCACCTCTTGTTTGACCTGCTGAGACAGACGCACACCTCCTGGCTCCCAGCATACACACTAAATGTTGAGTTGTTTGTTTGTGGGTTTTTTTGCGTATTAAACTGTACTGTTTTGCAGTGTAAAATAACAAAAGTGTGAAAAAGGAATAAGTGTGAAAAGGAAATACAGAGATTAAAAGGCAAAGTAGACTAAAGTGGATGTGTATTTCTAACTGTATTAATGCATGAAACTTTGTCTATGTGTGTATGTCTAGCACTGACCACCTGCAGGGTTCTCCTCTCCTAAGGAGAGGTCAGGCCTCTGGTCTCCTGCAGCAACAGAAGCAGCGCTCTGAGGATCCAGGGTTTCGGAGCTACTGGATACCCCACCGTTTACACAGGTGGCTATCATATGGCCAGTGAGGTTTGTCCCCATGGCTCACAGCCACTACATAAATATAAGTAAGAATTTGAAGGCAGGTAGGAGCGCTTGCTTTCCTGCTATACTGCAGTGATAACATTATAGGATATTTCTAGAGTGGCTAGGTAACGAAATGTCAAACCTCACAATGTTTATTTAATTTTCGTGGTTTGCAGATTCTGTCAGAGAGCTCATGTTGCTGTGTATGTCATAGCACACAGAGAAAGGGAGTCACAGATGAACAAAGAGAGAGAGGCAGGCTACTTTGACTAAGAAGCCAGGTGTGTTGTGGTTGGCTTCCAAGTGGGTCTGCTGAGTGCGAACATAACAGGATAAAACAGACTCACATCCACTCTCACATAAAACCCACTGTGCACACCTTCACACATATGATTTAACTAGCAACCACTTTTACCATATGTCTATGGATAAGTGGAATGAGGTCTGTATATATGCTGTCACACACCATTATTTCGTCTCTCTCAGACTGAGTGGTGCCTACCCTCAGGTGAGGCCTTAAGTAGGTGCATGACTCGCATGAGTGTCTGTTGCACCAGAGCATGGTAAATCCATTCTCTCTTTGGCAAATGTAATGCCAGAAACCACAGTGTGTCATCCAAGCTTAGCTGGGCACAGAGTCGTTATCCAGGAAGCTATGAGGCCACCATTTTGGCTTTTTTTGCTTCCTGTGATTCAGTCTTAGGACATATTTCTAAATTATAGACTAAATGATGGGAAAACCAGTCTAGGCCAGTGCTCTGCAGTCACAGATGGTGAAAAGGAGAAATGGATTACACTTCTGGAGTGATATGTGGAAGTGACCGTCTGGTCTCCTGTGTATTCTCATTCATCATCATGGTAACCGTCACATAATCTACAGGTGTGTGTGTGTGTGGGTGGAAGGGTATGTGTATTATGTGCTTGTGTCAATGTGCTTCCAGGTGAATTTTGGCATGTTTTTGCACTTGTGGACAAGACAAAACGAACACTGAAATACCCATTTTTTTCCTGTAGTGCTTTGTCATTCATCATGCTTCACACAGTGGCATGAGTGTATTTGTGTAGACGAGTTTAAGACAGAAGATTGAAAAACCAGCTCTAGTTATGTCTATGTCTTGACCATTTGCCTCAAACATGCTTAAGATCACTGCAGACAAAATAGAGGTGGCTATAACAATAATGGTAACAAGCATAGACTAAACACGTGCCTTTAACGTGTACTTATGGTTGGTCTTCTAGGTCACTGGTTTGTGATTTATGCCCACACAGAGATGTAAGACAGGTTTCATTCAGCACAAAAGCTCAAGCATAATGGACGAAAAATGTGGAAAAGTAGCTGAGTTTGATCAATGTGGGGGAAAAGCAGTACTGTACAGCGCATCAAAACTGACAATATTTTGGATTTTGTTGATGGAAAAAGTCCATGTGAAACACACCAAATTGGAAAAACAGCTTTTCTCTGTGGAATTGTGGGTGTAAATGTACATGGTGGCTGTCAGAGTGTGCGAGTGTGTGACGTCTGTGTATGTGAGACACTGTGCATATTGTTCTGTGTATGATTCTGTGTTTATGAAATATGAATAGTGACATGTAAATTGAATCCGAGTGTTCCCATCCCGCTCTAGGGCAGGACCACCAAGCACTTCTGCTTAGGGAAATGTGGCACTTAACTATCTGACCCCATTTTTTGACAGTCTGCTTTGAAGCGGTTCCAAACCAGTAAGAGTTCCTCAAAATCCCATAAAAAATGATTGTCTGTGATCAATAAAGGGCAGCCCGTGCGTTTAAACCGTGACATTAATTTCTCAGCCAATCTGTCACATAACAAACATTCAACTTTATGAAAAGAAACCCCGTTTGATGAAACAAGACTCCAGACAAAATGAGTATCGTTGGCACCAAATGCTAGAGAAATTAGTACATTTCCTTGAATTAAGACCTTTGAGTGTGTCTCTATATCTGTCTTGAAAAATTATGGTGAAATGTGTCGCTTGCTGCTTTTTTGGCTCCCACAAATGTCAGATATTTTTTCTTCCCATCAACAAGCTGTCCCTGTCTGAACTCAGCCATTGCTTATCAAGAGGGGAGAGGTGTGAAACGTCTCTTTAATACTAACAAGTTTGACTGTGATTCCCCTGCACCCACTGCTCACACACTAACATGCAGAACATGTTTGTCATTGTCAAATCCAAGAATGTGAGTGGAAAGATGAGGGTGGAAGGTTTCGGAGCTAATGCTTGTTCCAGATGTGTTATTCCTTCTGGCAGAAGTATCAGTTAACCTGTTAACCTACACTATATCAGTCTGTCTACTTTTAATGCCACTATCAGTGACCTGTGTCAAAATCCCCTGTTAATCCATCTGTAGATATGTCGCAAAGTTTACATTTCTCCTAAACTCTGATTGATGACCTAAACAGCTGAATTTACCTGACATTGAAACGTATTCCAGAGATTCTAAACATAAGCATACTGACATACTGTACAAGTAGATGTATAGATTCTATACGTAATATTAAATACCAAGAACATAATAGGCAGTATTGCTGCCTTAGAAAAAGAAACACAGTCTTGAAAAGTTGGCCGGAAACATTACAGCTTGACTCTACCACATGCCTTAAATTTGATCCAGTTCCTAGCCGTCTTAAGTTCCATACTTATAAATCCTCATCAAAATCCAGCAAGCTATGAAGCCATTAATAGGTTACAGTTCCACGCTGACGCCAGAGTGGCATGAATGCAGGCAGTGCCAATAAGACTGGTGTGTGTGCTGTCTGTCTGCTGCATGCCTCTGTAACCTCCTCTGCCTTTGTATGTCATTTCATGTGTCCATAATTACTGGACTAACAATTCCACAAAAACCAGGGCAGGATCCGCTTTGACTCTGTGAGGAGAACTGGATGTAAACACTGAGGTTTTGAAAGTCAATAAAATCAACCCTTTCTGTCAACAAATAAACTCTTTTCCTGGAAACCCCCCCCCCCAAAAAAAAAAAAACACATTTGTCTTGGGTCACATCCGCGTTTCTACCACCAGTGTATACTCATCAACACAGTCTTGCACTAGTAGCACGAACTCTGAAAAATACATGTACGCGGTTGCTCTGAAAATTCTTTTCCTGACCACTAATTAGATAATGTGACAGCACAAAACATTTCTATTTTCATCTATTCACCACATGAAACAGTTAGCTAATAGTTCAATTTAGGCAAGAAAACACCTCGAAGCGAACACCTTCAATTAAAGCTGTTTTTGACAGTTTTGCGATCTTTGTCGTTTGATGGTGTTCACCTTTTGGCAGCAATCAGTAAATCAAATATTGTGAGTAAACAGTCCAGGCTGCAGGCCACCACCAGTTAAAAGTTGAAATAAGTTCATTTGATTTCTTGCTGAGATAATTACCACAACTCTTGTGTCTGTGTGATAGATGTGAAGCTGCAGCCTGAAGGCAGTCAGCTTGTTAATCACAGAATCACCACCATCACTTTGGCTGCATCCAGCCAAAGTGGCATCTGAACATATTAGATGTTGTAACAAACTTGTATATCTACTGTTACACATGTATAGCTCATGTTCAAAACAGAAGTGTCACTTAAAATGACCCAAAATTATTATCAGAGCGTTTAGAGTTCTGTTAAGAGTTCTGACGTTATACCTAAGAAGTAAATGAAACTGAAAGCGACAGAATTGGATGAGGTGGGAGTGAGAGCAGGTAAGAAAAAACCTTCGGAGTCAAAGAAAATAAGTGATAAAAAAGTAGAAGCAGTGTCATTGTTTTCACCACTGGAGAACAAGAAGTACAAGAATAATGTTTGATGCTGAAATTGCAACGTTTCTTCTACACTGGTTAGTTTGCTAATGAAGCTCACGAAGGAATAAAGTTATTATGTTACGCTGTTATGTTTGTTTAGTTTGCTGTTTGTTGATACACGGTTCAGATTAACTGTGACAGTTCCGACCTTGTTTGGACAATTCGAAAGAGATCTTTAGTGCAACTATTTACAACATAAACCGTTTGAAGAACTGAGGTGATTTGTTGTTTAAACTGTGGTTGTTTCCAGTCTGAAAACAGAGCTAGCTAACAGAGCTGTACTGTAAACTACTGGCTGATGCAGTATGTGAAGATTAGAGTAGAGTAGAGACAGGTCTGACAAATCTTAAGAGCGATCAGTAACTAAGGCTATAAATCACGTTTTACATCTCCACATCTGTAAAAACACCTGTGACTAGCCCTCTGCACCGTAAATCTGGAAGATCGTGGAGTCGATTTTCTACAGTGTGTAAACAGAGTCCAGAGAAGGTGCAGAAGTTTAATTTCCTCCCAGCCCATTTGAATTACAATATGCTGAAAGGCATTTATGATTTTTTTTTTCTTTTTTTTTTCTGAAGAGGCCAAAAAAATATCACACGCTGAAGTTTTAACACATTAGGCCACAATCATTCCATTTTTTTGTTCTTTTCCTCAACTATCTGAAAAGTTTTAACTGAGGTACGTAATTTGAAATAAAAAAAAGGATTTTGTTGCTCAATGCTAAAGAATTAAACTTGAACGTTGGCGGCCCTGTATGTTCTCCCGTATGTTGTTTTTCTCTTGTCAGCTGTTACTTAACGACAGAAGAAACCAAATGTGGATTTCTTATTTTTAGGGTAAGTGCTGTATGGTGAGAGTGTAGCTGTGTTCATTAAATTCAGAAGTGCAAATACATGCTGAAAAATATTTGGTTTGCCATAGAAAGTTTGAATTACAAATAGACTGAGATAACGTAACATTTTCATACACAAATGCTTAGGAGTTTGTGCAGCGCTCACAGAGAAGTAGGCTCATCAGGATGTGGGTCTATCAGTTAATCTTCCCTGACAAAGACTGGTTTTGGTGTTGAATATTTAAGTCACAGTGTTTGTAATTCATCTTGAATTACATCTACATTTCTCATGCGTGTACGTAAACCTCATATGGAGTAAGTGATTTGTGGGACCAGAGACGTAGAGGGGGATTTATCTGTTTACTCGCAAGTTCTTGAAAAGTTTTGACAATTTAAAAAAGTGAGATGAAATAAATGACAGAATCCTAAAAGTTTGGTTAGGCTATATATATATATATATATATATATATATGGAGTGACTGATTTATTAATTTTTTTGGTTTGTTTTATTTTAATCCTGCTAATATTCAGTAAGAAAGGCCGGGGTTCCAATCAGAATAGCAGGAGCTAAACTGTCCACGGTCTGATATGTTCCAGGACTTCCAGCCAAACATTGCTTAAGCAGACCTCAATCAGTTAAAGATTAGAAGTGTGGAAGGGAGCAGCCTTGAAACAGTCAGAAACACAGCAGGCTATCTAGACACGTTTCTCTTGACAAATTGACCTCTGCTTCTTGATGTGTGGACCTTTGACCCATCTAAAGGTCAGTTAAGGTCATAGTTGAGGCCTCATTCATCCATTGTCTGATCCTATCTCATCAGCTCTTTTCTGCAGCTTTCGTACTTTTCTTGTCATTTTCACCTCTATTTGCCCTCCCGCTCATGCTAATACTGGACTGTCTAGACAATTACATTGCACAGTAGTGTACACATACCCTGATTAACTGGGCTTGTACATCACTGCCACCGGATAAACAATTCGAGGAGTTCACAAACAGACTAGGATGACTGACCATTCATGGTGAAGTTCATTTCAATGTAATTGCATGTTTGTACTGCAGATGCGCTGGATGAGTCAAGTGTGAGGTTGCAAGAAAAAATACTTGACTTATATTGTTTACTTGATTTGAAAGCTGTTTCAAAAAAAAGACCATTGAATTGATGGTGAAAAAAATGATACCTTGATATGAAATTACGGTATGAAATTTAAACTTGACTAACTTTAACTTTAAAAATGTTAAAAATGGAGCCCTAACCCTAACCCAACATCAAAAAAGGACTGGGTCTCAACAAAACATAGACTCCAATACAAACTCCACGTAAGTACATGAGCATGCATGAATGTGACATTTTGCACCTTTAAATATCTGTATTCGAGAAAAGCCGGCGTTACTGTAAATTGACATACATAGTTTTATTACAACTTGTGTTTTAAAATATATGTTGAGTCCACGTATACATTTAAGTTTCATTAACAGTGTAGTACAGTACATATTTGTTCCGTTACAGTCTGGTGCTAGTATTATGGGTGTGTGACAG
>JAPQRN010000022.1:9951952-9963867 GCA_037367275.1 Coranthus polyacanthus
CTGCTGCTGCTGCTGCTGCTGCTGTTGATGCTGTATTTGTACCTGCTGCACCAGGTGAGCTTTCTGCCTCTTGTGCTTCTTCTCCCTTTTCCAAATCTGCTCACAGAACTCATCCACACTGTTCAAAGTTGGGTGATTAACCAAAGACAGGAAATCTCTATACCACAGCTTTTGGTTTGGAGTCTCTCGAGCTGGGGGATGGTCCGGGACAGGGGCGCTGGCAGCAGTCTCTTCACTGCGATGTAGCAGATCCTCCAGGCGCTCAGTGTCAATCACCTCTACAGTCACCTTCAGAAGTGTCTGCATGAAGCCGTGTTCTACCGCTTGACACAGATAGATCCCAGAATCCTTCTTGTTAAGTGTGCGAATCAGCAGGCCCTGGTCTGTGCGGATGAAACGATCCTCTGATTTGATCTGCATAGCGAGAAGATTGAAGGCGATAAAGAAAGTGTTCCAGACAAGAATGAAACAGACAGGGAAGTAATTAGATTCACCATGAACTAATATAATGTAGGCAAAAAATGTAATTACATATCCTTTCAGTTTGAATCAACTATGACATTAAGTATTTATAAAATGGGAGACTGTACTTTCTAAAATAATCATTATCAGCTAATATATCATTTATCATCGTTTATCTACTGTGAAAAATAGATGAAACATTCTTTGAGGTAATGCCAACCTCTTGCTTGCGGTCATCAGTGGAGCGCTGATACTGCCAGTATGTCAGCGCTCTCTGGGACTTTGGACTGCACTCAAGGAAAGTGCTGCTGTTCTCCACACCATACACAGTTTTATCCTGCAGAGTTGCCTGCCCGGTTAGTTCATCTAGATCAACAATAACAACGCATTAGTCACACAAATTATTTGTGGCTACAGTATATGATTTCTTTTACATACAAGTACATTGTGAACAAAAAGTATAAAAGTTTATCTCTCAGAGTGCAGCCTGAATTTGATGTCTGGTTTTGCTTCTTTTTTTTTTTTCAGTGACAACATTTTCCTATCATAACCAATCACGGGAAGAATTGGCAGCCTCCATTACAGCGGCAGGCGATGGAGGAAATGAGCTGTAACTAAAGCCTGGGTCTTTAAGTACATGAAATGCTATTCAATCAGAGTGTTTTTTGCACTGCAAGGTTAATGTTTTCCTCATTAATCTACAGCTTGTTTCAGACTTATCAGTGCAAACTTAAGCCTGCTCTATGTTTTACTGTTTTAACCACATTTAACTTAAAAACATACCAAATCTGCAATCAGAGATCTTTAACCAAAAATAATAATGGTCAAACATGTGTGGGTGGCTGCAGGTAACAGTATTTGTTTATTTCTGAGCTGCTCCAACTCATACAGGGCAGCAGGGAATAACTTGTTTGTTCTTTTCCAGTTATTAAATATTTTCAGAAGTGTATAAGACCACAGAGTTTTGCTTTTGGACTGGGACCATGAAAAAGAGACAACCACGCGGGGGTCTTGGCTCCGGAGAGGAGTCTTGGAGGAATCCTGACCATGTTAATTGTATGTTTCAGATGGACCAACTCTTATCTTTACACCACCAGAAGCACATAAAATGTACTGACACAACATCGCACACATTCAGTGGAGTTCTGGACTCACAGAAGTGTACAGACATTATATAATAGTTTATAAATATGTGTTAGGAAAACAAGTTTTTTGTGTGTTTATGTACCGTGGTGCTGCAGATCTGAGCACTGTGTGAGTGGATCTCCATTCCTGATGTCTTGCCTCCTCGTTCTCCTGCAGGAACATAAAAATAAACACCTCCATAAGTCAGCGGGGACATTTGCATCTTTGTATTTATGTGTTTAGAGTGAATTTCATCTATGTTTGTGTGAATGTGTGTGTCTGAATTGTGGTTTGGGATGTGTAGCCATATTGGAGGCCAACACAAACAGATAAACTAACAGCAGTCAGCTCAGTGCATTGTAGAAAAGCTTTAATTATAGGGTGTGTGTGACGGAGGAATTTAAACCCAATCAATCATTTCAGCCTGTCTTTCCATCTCTCTGGGTTGACAGTGCAGTTGAGATGGGGTTTCAAATACACTGTCAAATATAACCCTGAGGATATTTTCTGTAAACAATAACTGAAGAAACTATGGAGACAACGAAGTGAAGTATTTCTCTCTCTGCTTCCGATTGTTCTAACCCAGTGTTGATGTCTTAATAAATGGAGGTATGAGTTTTATGTTTGAATGTTGAATTCTGGACCCCATGTATTTAGCATCCAAATCAATAAGACCCATTGAGTTACAATGGAGGCTGCATACAAAGTGCACACACTTGTTTCACTTTCCCTGTGAGGACACTTATTGAAATAATGCATTCCCTTCCCCCTTAACCTAAACTTGACCATTACTACATTAATACTAACACACATAGACTAGTCCACTGCAGCTACGTAAACCTCCAACACTTACTTCACCCAGACAGCCTCAAGGCATCATTTACTTTGGTTTTCACTTACAGTAAACACATGAGGCAGGTTATATTTCTAGCTTTCTGGTAGAAATATGACCCCATACCTTTAGGGTTTTTTGGCATATATACAAAGCCCGCACTACCTCCAAGTGTGCACTGCGTCAGCCTTGAATTACAGTCTTACTGCATATGTCCTCAATTTGTATGCGAAAACCCATCTACCAGATTTGGTTTTGCTGCAGTAAAAGTATAGTTTGTATTTTAAACAAATAGGTCTCTTAAACAAGCATGATTTAAACATATGTTTTACATTTGGCATGCTGAAATTATTGATAGTGTGTTTCAGTTTTTCCAAGGCATGTGTCAAATTCAATGTGTATGCCTGGCCAGATATATTGCATTATAGGCAACCTTTTTTAAAATAGCTGCTCAATAACACTGTAAATGACTACTGAACCAGTCAGCGTTAAGCAGCTGGTGAAAAAAATCTATGGCAACATGACAACTGTAAGTGTGGACTGTGTCTTCAGTACCTTTTGGCCATGGGAAAGTATCTGGAGCACTCAGCGCCATCCCATGCACAGTAAGGGTCCCTGGCCAGACAGCATTCGGCACAGGCCTTTCCATAAACCTCACATCTATGCAAAGGCATCTGGGATACACCAATGTCTGAGCCCAGGTAGAGTTGTTGCTGTGCAGATAGAAGAGAAATAAGAAAGACGTTTTATCTTGTAGGAGCTACAATATACAGTATGTTTACATAAGTCTGGCTGGGTGGAGTGCTTAATAGGCCTATTTTTTTGCTAAGCTTGTGTTTGCAAGAGCAGCAACAGTACAAGTCAGGAATGTGGACAGACTATCTCACTACATATGCTCAGCACTCTCCAACCTGTCAGTTATCTGACGGTTTCTCCCCTACATTTAAGATGATTAGCTAACTGTTGGCTGAAAAGCCAACAATTGAGATCTTTGTGTGATAACATGTTGTTTCATCTGAAAGTGTTTAAAGACAAAAGTGCCTTTGTTCTGTCCTCCAGCCCTGCGGCAAGATGTGTCACCTATGATGAAGAGATCTCACTATGTAAATCATGGAAACACTTTTCACAGACACAGACATGAAAAAAAAAACACTTTGTTTTTACCATAAAGCTAGTATTTCTACCTGTCTCTCCCAACTGCATTAAGTGTATCTATCTCTAGCCTTTATTACACTCATTTATCTATGTAATTTCTTTTAACAGCATTGTCCCGGACTGAGCTTGATGTCTCTGATTCAGCGACAGTGTTTTAATGCATTTAGTGTTTAATTGTGTAATAAGAAGTTAAATCAGTACCTGTTTTGTTGAAAGTTCCATTGCTGTAATGGCTGTTGGCTCCTGTAAGAAAAGAAATAATGCAAATAGAACAGAAGAGATTGATTAGGCACTTGCTGGCTTCTATAATAACAATTTGACTTTGAATTGTGATACGCGTAATGAGCAAAAAAAACCCTACTCTGAAGACAGTCATTTCTTCCAGAAGGACTTCCTCCAAGTCATGCCAAGAACCTCTGGGGATGGATACCACTTTCAGAATCGTCCCCATGTCTAGCACACAATGGAAATACATGTCAATGATTTCAATATCAAGACTAAAGCATTGTACATGTTGATTCCTATTTATTAATGAATCAGTGTTTCAGTTTACAGTATAGTATGCATAGTTACATCAATGCACACCTGTGCCTATGAACATGACATCGTAGAGTCCATCCTCTGCTTCTACTTTATCCACCACTATCTGTGTGAACTGGTAGTCCACATCTGTCTTGACTATAATTGGTCGATGGTTAATGGGATATACAGGGTTGAACATGGCTGGGTGGCTTCTGGCAAAGGTCACCACTTCATCAGGAAGGTCCTTGGTTGTGTCAAATCCTCCAAACGTCTTGCTTGGGCACTGGGGAGAAAAAATGTAACAGAAGTATTAGATTCACAGTAACAGAACTTTAAGAAACTACCCAAAGGCTCAGTTCTCCGCACACTGACAAATTCTGCATGTAAAAAGCAGACTGCACTTACTGTGCCAGGGCGTGGGTAGGGAACACGTCCCTGAAAGGGCACCCACTGATAGTTGGGTCCATCTCTATGAGCATAAGGACCCAGGAACACTCTCCTGATGTCTGTCATGCTGTACATACACACAGCCGAACCTTTAAAGATGTTGCTAATGGAGAGAAAAAATAAGTCAGAAAAACACGGGTCACGCAATCATGAATAATGGCCAATATGAAAACCATGGTACCTGGAAGTGGTGAATACTGCATAGATGACTGGGCTCTTGGGATCCTTTGTGCTCATGATGAAAACATCCTCTGAAAGCCAAACATAAGGCACTTTACATTACAACCATATGCTCCATCAAAGAGAGAGTGAATGACATGCAGTATGTTTTAGGTGAGGAAGGAGTTACTCACGTAGTTCATCAAAGTGTGTGTCTATTCCATTGCTGCCTGGTACAGAGCAAATAAGTCGAGCCTTCAGGAAGGTGGTCCACTTATTTACCAGACTTCTGTGACCTCCCAGGTCATTCTGTTGGACAGATCACCCACAGTCATTTAGCAGCAGACATGCGGAATACTTTCAACTATTTTTTAAAATTTCTTTAAAAGACAGAAGCATTTAAAATATTATTATACTATTATTATTATTATCAGTTTAGTCTCATACAATGATGAACGCATCAGTTCATGAATATAATGCTGGTTGAGGACACAATGGCTAATTTCATGCTTTAACAAGATTATACACTCCATCACCCACTGGTTGGACAAAGTGGGTTTTTTACTGGTTGGCGACAAAGCAACTACCCACTCTATGCCAGTGATGTTGTCACTTTTTCCATGTTTTACCTTGTAAAGTAAACTGAGTGAGGAAACCACTGAAAGGGTGGTCAATAGAGCGCTCTAATACAAAAAATGGATGGACAAGGGACCTTTAAATATTAAGTAAGGATAGCATTTCTAACTAGATCCTTTATATCTGTAGTATTAGAAAGTTTATGTTATTTTGTGAAATGTCTTTCATTTTTGTGTTTTCATTTACAGATTTTTCCACAAAATGTTTTAGTTTTGAAATAAGTACATGTTTTCTAATACTAACAGCTCATTGAAATTTAAAGAAGAAAAAAAAAGCTAAGCCATTTAAGCTATGCTATCAAAAATATAAGCACTTGATTAATAGTGATCATAAAACTGAAATCCAGGAAAGGTTTTCTCTTAATTAATAAACAAAAAATACATCCACCAAATATAGACTTTTTATGTGATAAATTATGTGATTTATTAATGTTATTAATATGTCTCAACACACACCCAGATCGTACGTGTCTATGTTCCATGCAATATAGTATTTGTTTTGCAGAACTTAGCATACAAACACAGAGGCACAATGTGCTGGCTCATAAAATCTTGTCCCAGTTGGTGTTGATTCATGGCAGTAAATTAGAATGTGTCCAAATATGCACAGGCCCAAATTAATACCACAACTCGCATAATGGATTGCTTGTCTTGTGTTGAGCATAGCAGATTCTTGACATTCTGGGCAATCAAGCTGTTACGAAGGAGGCTCAGCTAAACGGGAGGTTATGGCCTGGACATCATTCACTGATCTGAAGTCAGCTCCTTGGATTCCTACTTAATGAATGAGAATAGGATTTGGAAAGCCATAACAAGGCAAACGATTTAGCATAAGCATCCCTTGGAGCTTGAGGGTGTAGCTGACCCGATCAGTGCCAAAACCTGGCATTAGGATAACAGTGCTGCCATTGACAGGAGTTCGCCTCTCAGGTTCTGGTGACATTTAACATTTCTCTCAGGTTTCTGTCTTCAGGGGTGATTGTACCAGGCACAACAAAGCCCACTCTTCTCCCAGCTAAAAATAATCACAGATAACAGTTTCTGAAAGCCACCATTATGAAAGCCACTCAGACACCCGTCAAGTGTTTTTCCAGATACAGAAGCTATTTCACATAATGTCGGTGCGAGAGTGCGTGTGCCTTTGTCTTTCTCCTTTTGTGTGTGCTTGAATTTTCCTTTGTGAGAGCCAGCTTGCGTAAGCGTGCGTGTTTGAACAGATATGCAGCTGTGTGTTAATGTGTGTAAGCATACTTTGCAGAGCTGTCCTATGCGAGCATGTGTGGCCTTCCCAGCATGCTCTCCATCCATGGCGTTTTCTCTAAAGAACAGGTAGATTTTGTCATCTTCTGGGTTGTCACTCTCAGGAATCTGATGAACTCCCACAAACCTGGGGTCTACAGCACACACAGAGACACACACGCGTTTAAGATGAACCAAAACAATGATATTTAGTGTTTTAGAGTAATAGTGGTCCACGGATTTCCTCCTCTGTCTTACTTACCATTTAGCCACCTGGAGTCATGCTGCTCTGTCCTTATTGGGTGATACTTGCCAAGGGTGCGAAAGATAGCAAAGTCCCGCCCCATGAAGTCGGCTGACGTCCCAGCGTACAGCTCCCCATCTGAACAAAAAAAAAAAAGAATGAAGTGTGCAGTAACACCGGATGAAAATGCAGTGGGTCCTGACTTCTCCCCGGTGATCCAGGTGTGAAAGTCTGAAGAATCGTTCAAGGGCTTAACAGTACAGGTAGATCTGCCGTCCTCAGAGAACACAGACAGTGACTGACGTGATGAACATCAGGAGTGTGAAATTGACATTAACACAGTAGGCATGGCTGAGAAAGAAGGCGAGGGGATGATGAATGGATGGAGAGACAGGACAAAGGTGTGAGACAGGGGGAGTACATAATAATGCTGGTGAGACAGAAAGGAGGAGAAAGGATGAGAGGAGGAAATAAGGGGTGATGGGCTGGAAAATGGCCATCTGTTAGGTTAAACGGAGTGATATAACACAATGTGACTGCCAATAATTGAGGGTAGAGAAGAAAGACATGCTCATACAGTCCTGGGTTATTTGGCAAAATTTTGCACAGAAAACCCAATTAAGTGTCATCTGCCATGCACACCCACCACTTAAACGTGGTCTATTCAGATTGAAATAGAGTTTACGGTCCTGCCAATGACGGGTTCACACCGCGTAAATACAAACTACAGAGCAGATCCTCTTGTAATGAATGGCAGAAATGCCCTGTTCTGTCATTCACACTTACTTTACACTCTGTATATTAGCTAAAATGAAAGACCAAGGCAGAGGGTGTTTTCAGGACTCCCACGTTTTATATGACCTTCCACACAGAAGAGCAGCACAGTGCGTCCGGTGTTAACTCACCAATGAGCATGGATGCAGTGAGCAACTTGGGATCATAGGGACTCTTTCCACGGCCATTTTCAATGTGAGATTCCAGCCTGAACACGCTATCCTGGAAATAAACAGACGGGAAACCTCAGGATTATTCGGGAATAAATACAGGAATCTATTATCAAATATTTTCTGGTATAGAGAATTCAAAGTCATCAAAATGGGTAGAATTCATATGAGGGAACTGATGTCCAAGGGCATAGTCACACATGAAAAAAATTGTGTTGTCGTTAAATTGAACTGCATTTAACTTTAATATGATAAAATCTGTGGGAATTAAGGGAATTTGGCAGGTTGAGTGTTAAACCATGTTTCCACAGACACACAGGAAAGTATTAAAAACAATCATTCTCACCACTTTCTATGACCTCTCTGCTAATAGTAAAACCCATTATATTTCTAGGTTATGGTCTATATACAGTAGATGGCTTTTCTCAGAGATATTTCCTGCCTCTAATTGTCTGTAAATAGCCAGCTAATGAATAGGAAATGCACATTTATGCGTCTGACTCAGTGACATTTGGAGGAGAAGAGAGCAATTTTCTTCTCTCATACTCAGATGAACACACCAAACACACTCACAGCAGCTCCGTATTAAAGTGATGAATTGGAAAAACTGCACACTGTGAAACCCTGTGTTTAATTTTCCACCCCATTTTGCTGAATGAAACTATTTTAATGTACTTAGCAAATCATTTATTAGGAAAGGAATGCATTCACACCACAGCTAAAAGTTTACTCTGAACTCTGTATTGAGTTTATATCTCAATACAAACATGAATTACTGTGTTTGATTCAAAACAGATTCTCCAGCAGTTGAAGGTGATGATGGAAACATAGGTTGCGCTTGTACCTCTGTTTTTTTGCCCACCTCCAGGTAGGCACACACAGGGTGGAAGGCTCCTGTCCCACACACATAGAGATGAGTCTGGTTGAACGGCTGCAACACCTTGATGAAGTTTGAACACTCCCTCTGATGGAGCAGAGGCAGAAAACAGATCAATCGTGATGAGATATCATCTCTTGACACAAACTTTTATAGAGTCCTTGTCTTCTTTGACAGTAATCATCCAGCCAGTTCGCTTCACGATCGATCTTCTGGATTAACAGATAGGTCAAACCAGACTAAGAGGCCGAAGAGAAAAGCATAAAGCTGGGGTCTATCATCATAACAGAGAACACAGCACCTACACTATAATCTGTGACGGGCTACTGTGTATCAGCACGATGCTGAGTTACAATGCTGGGAATGAATTTATGACCAGATTAATGACTGTAATCTATTACTATATTTTTTCCCCTATGCCACCTCTATGCTCACAAAGAGATATGTCACTGAACACAGGGCCGTCTTTAACTGCTGACCTTCGAGCTATCATTTGCTGTTGAATCACTGTGAAATCCATAGAAGAAGGAATTCGACTCGAGAATAACAAAAGAAGTATGAAACAAAAGTCAGCCATAATAATCCTGCAACAATCAGAATCTCAAATGTTGTACATCGGCTTACTGTCAAACAGTCACTGTACAAATGTGTTGTTCTCGATTCTGCCTTCTCGCAAGCTCTTACATCAGGGGCTTAAACATTTACTGCTTACTCATTACAGACTGAGGAGAAGAGGGTGGGGAGGGCACAACGGGCATCTGTATGTGATATATCCATTGCTCCAGTGCCATATGTCATTTTCCCTCGTGCTCTGGCAGCACGTGGCTCAACAGAACTGACCTCAAACGAAACTGAATATGTTATTACATTTCCACAATGGAAAAAAAAAAAAAAATAGAAAAATGCGGCACAAATTATGCATGACTAAGTTCATCTGGCTTTACTCGGTCATCAGCAGATAGCAGCCCCTCTTTGTGTAAGCTTTTGTTTTCATTTTAGCAGCTGTTTCTTTTACGTACAGCCCCTGTAGGTGAATAATGAACACTATTATTGCACCGAATCACAATCTACTGCGTGTTCTGTTTGAACTGTTATGATAAATGTGAATATTTTGCATGTTGATGGAGACACGATGACTCAAGTCATAAAAATACATTCATTGCATATTAGCAATTAATGACATTATAAAAAATAGAAATACAACTGGACATCAAATAAAAAGGAGGTCATCTGCATGTCTTAATATAAAAAGTTGTACTATTTAGTTAGATTTCAGCCTTTACTACTGATTAAAAAGATGAAACAAGGCATTGATTTTTGATACATGAATAAATGTGCTGCAGCAGGCAAAAGGTAACGAACCTAATCAGAACCTATTCCATTTTGCTTGCATTGTTTGTTAGTGGTCGACTGTGATTTGATTGGTGAGGAGCTGCAACATTACCAGTTGTGGAAGGGGCATCACGTCTTTCACACCCATCAATCTCTTTTTTTTTTTTCCTCTACACTCTATATCTCCAGAAGTGGATGCTTTCATTACACCAGGGAGCATCAGTGGACACACTCTGCATCTCTCGTCACCCTCCTTTAATTATCAACGTGTGACTCTATAACAGGAAGACCACCCCTCAGGGCATCGTATTCATCTATTCCGCAGTGTTTACAGAAAACAGACAAAGGATTTCATAGCCCTTCAAATTAGCCATACAGACTTGTATAAATGCAGGAGACCTTGCCCTGTCCTGGCTAATGCCTCTGCAGCGAGGCTGTGAACTGATGCATGAACAGCATAGCCATGATTTTACATTCCAGTCTTTTGCCTTAGGGCCTATTGAATATAGAACTCCTAACACAGCTAGCGGGGAGCAAAGGCAGCCCCTCAGTGTGTTTTTACACAATTTCACAATACCACATGAGCTGCTTTAAAACAGCACTCGGCCAGATACAGGCAGATGTGATGCTTGGCTTGTCATGCAAGGGTTGAGTGAGGTAAAGAGTCTAAAAAAGTCCTAGACCTTAATGCCATAACAGCAGCAACTTCTGTCTTGTATTGTATATTGTATACTAAAGTTATTTAAAGCAAGTAAATACATTGTGCAGCTTCAAAAATTCCAGATGTTTCAGTGTTGATTTAACGGTTACAAATATGTAACCGTAAGGCTCAGAATCAGGATGTTGTTTTCATACAGTAGTTTCTCAAGGAGTACTTTACATAAAGGTCCATGAGTTAAACTATCAAAATCTTAAGTCCTCATGGGCATTATGATATCTAGGCCTGCCATCGTAATGGACTATGACTAGGTGTTATCAGTTTATCTATTTTAAATGTGATAATAGGTTTTCCACGTCATACACAGCAAACTGACCTTTTGAAAAGACATTATGGTGAACCAGTCCAATCCATTTGTGAACATACAGTAATTTAAAGCTCAGACAAAGTCAGCAACATGAAAACATTACAGTCTAATAACTTAGGATCACTAATGCCTTTGATCCCTGAAAATATGGCAGATATTATCCATGCAATACTTCAGTTGGTCTCGCTGAAAGAACAGTGATTTCCCAGGCTTCAGTCTATTAAATGGAGTTCCCAGAGGCTTGACAAGTGATTAAGGTCAAACGATGGTCTCAATCTTGGCTTTGAGATTATGGTCAGACCTATAGAGAGCTAGCTGGTTTGTTGTCCGAATGACAGATTGGATATGTCAACACACAATAAGCGGAAAAAGATCTTTTTTTGTTGTCCGTGGATTAAGTGTGATCTATCTGGAACACATCTAATCCTGGTGAAACTGTAAGTCCAAAATACCAGGTTTACTTTGGAACCTGCAGATGTACATTTAAAATAGAGTATAAAACAGAACAAAGACACTTTAAAAACATCAGTGAGGGTGGGTGTTGACACCAACGTCTTTTAGTTCTTACCGATAGATCTTTTCCTGCCCACTTGCATTCATCCCTTCTGGTGGGGGAAGCTGTCCAAGGGATCTACAGCACAAAAACAGTTCCTCTATACGTTAGGGTTAAGGATAAAGAAAGAGAAACAATCAACCCTCCTAGAATCAATTTTACACAGTCAGTCGATAGAGTTACACCTTGTGTGCATGCATGTGTATACATAAGGGTTGAAGGGGTCACAATGTGATTTGTTATCCACTTTGTTTCAGTTTACTCCATTATTTATCCAGGTGTGCAGAGAGCAGCTAACAAGCCTGGCACAGCATGTGATCGTGTGCGACAGCCCTGGTCTGAAATATTCATAAGGCACTTTTCT
>JAPQRN010000022.1:9983736-10003015 GCA_037367275.1 Coranthus polyacanthus
GTGTGTGTGTGTGTGTGTGTGTGTGTGTGTGTGTGTGTGTGTGTGTGTGTGTGTGTGTGTGCGTGTGTGTGTGTGTACAGTAGAGGCAGACAAGCTGAAACTCATCACCGACGCTGTTTATTGACTCAGCTCACAGTGACAACAGTCTAGACATCACACAGCTCACTTCCATCACGCACTAACAAACTGAACGGACACGACTGTACAGTTTGCTTTCTGTCACACGCCTGATGCTTAACACAGCAACCCCTATGTGTCCCGAGGTGTGAAGAAGAAAACTTTGGGAAGAAGTTAAAGCGAAAGAACCATAAAGTACCAAACCACTAAACCATAGCCCAGCATGTAACGGTATACCTTTTGGAAGTAGACATAACAATAACTTCACAAGTGGCTGATTCAGAACTCTTTTTTCCCCTCGTAGTGGGCACTGCCAATGGCGAAGTGGTTTGTGAGACACACTGAAGCTACTGTTTCTACTTCCCAAAATTTCCAGCCCGCTGATATACTATTCTTAGGACAGACTTGACTTAGCCAAGAAAAATAATAATCGAAGTTTAATATTTTCAAATGGTTTTGTTTCTCAGGCAATAGAAGTGTGACTGTTGAAATGAGCTACAGTACTTTTACTTTCTTAATAGAAAAGCTGACATGACAGCCAAGACTCAAGTCACCATTGAAAGTGTGTTGGTATGCTAGGTCTTATCAGAGGTTAAAGGTTAGACTTCATTAAAAACCAATACAGAAGGCTTGGGATTATTCCCCTGCTGAGTCTTTCATCAGAAATGAGGGGGATCACCTAAGAGTCTGTGTCAGTCTGGGTTAAGCCTGACCTCTAAGCCTGCTGCTCCAGCAGTCTGAAAGTAATATGTCTCATCAGTGAAGTCAAAAATAAACAGAAGAGTCAAAGTTGTTTAAATCAGGAGAAAAAAAAACGAATTCTCTGCTGTCAGATTATAAGAAGGAAACAATTTCATCACCAATCTTCTACTGTCATGACTGATTAAGTTTAGGAACTTAAAACTAGATGTTTGAAGTTCTAGCAATTTCTAGCTATGTTTAACAGTAAAACTATAGAGGAGGTCTTGTGTCAAGTCAGACATCTCCCTAAATAAATACAAGATAATCTTGAAGAAAAACCATCAGTGCAAATTTAAAGAGTTATTTTAAATGTCTGGTGTGTAAGACTTAGGCATATCTTATTGCAGAAACTGAATATAATTTTCATAATCCTGTTTTCAGTAGTTTATAATGACCTGAAAATAAGAATCGTTGTGATTTTGTCATCTTAGAATACATAGAGAGCACGTCCCCACCACAGTCTGCCATGTTGCGCTGTCATGTTTGTACGGTAGCTCAGAAAGGACTTCATTTAATTCTTTTTTTCCATTTAATGGCAGGTGGCTTCCAGGGTTAAGGTGCATTACCATCTTTTGCTTTTCACATTTTTAGTGGCCACTGTAGGGGAGGGTGAGGTGAAGGCAGAGCAGTGAAATCTGCAAACTCATCTCTAGATGTCACACATTGAACCTTTAAGCAAGCCAAGTTAATGTCCACCTTAATGTTTACCACACTTACAGTTCTTTCCAAAGACTTTATTCAGTGTCCTTGTGCTACTCCTTTGTGAATTTTAATCAAATGGCTTTACTTGTCACAGCTGACATTGACCCTTGAATGTGCACATCAGCAGTGTCAGTCGAGCCCATAAACATTGTGTGTTCTGACATTTAACGATGGATTACCTGACCTTGTCAATAGTCCACGGAAGGAGCAGCATGATCGATCGATTTGGGGCGTCTCTTTTAATGGGGCTTCTTGTGTTAAGTTGAGGTCAAACAGAAGGGATTCATGAGCTTCCATCCCGCCACACTGATTTATACCCTTAATCAGAACCTTGACTCTGACATAAACCCAATAATCCCCATTCAGCCTTGGACTGTTCAGTCCTCAGGAAAAAGAACGTACCTACTCTAAATCACTGCGGGGCATAAAAGAAAAAGGGAAGGAGTATTGTGCCAAAAGGATAAAACATGGAGAGCAACAAAACTAAATAATCATAAGATGAAACATATGAAACACATGAAAGGGGAAGATCGCGCAGCACTGAGTTCACTCTATCCCAAAAAGGGGTCATTATGGGTTTGCTTCTTGGCTTGAAGTATCATTGCTCTTCACCTTAAAATATGACGGGATCTGTCTCAGCTCATCTGCCACTGGTCTTTTGACAGAGATAAAACCAGCTTCCAACACATACAATCTTTGCTGATGTTTTCTGATGAGCCTCCCTTTCTTGTTCACACCTCTGTGCCTTGTCTTGTCTAAGTTTGCCTACTTATCTAGACGACTTCCAGTGCTGTGGAGCTCCAACTAGAATCTCACATTGCTGAGGCCCTGGGGAGGTTAATAAAACAGCACCAATTCCAAGCTTATTAGTCAAGAGGAAATTGCACCTCTATTTAACTTATTGCTGGACATATAGCAGAAATGTGACACAACATGTTTTTCATCGTGTCCAGTCAGCCTAGTGCTGATTTTTAATTTACCATTTGTTTCTGTATTTTCTTCACTGAAACCTCATTCACAGTTTTACTGTTGGACAAACATAGTTTGACTTCTGCTGCTATCTGCCAGGTGCAGTTATATAACTTTAACAAGGGTTGGCACTTAAGAATTTGGCAATTTGATGTGTTTTCTAAAGCGTACAATGCCACAACTCAATCACAGCCTTATTTAGACCCTGATATTTAATTGATGAAAGTTTAACTTTTTACGTAAACAACATTTTTTTAGGCGATCAAATTTCATGTCACATAACAAAAAGTATTTATCAAAATGAGTGCACTGGAGACAAAAACAAGTCATCATGAAATGATGCCGTTTTTAGTTTCACTTGTAAGTACAAAGTTTGCATTCCTGTAAGTTAATACAGGGTGCTCATTGACTACCTGGGTTTTCTGCTCCAAATTAGGTAGGGAGAACCCCTACAACCTGCAGAAAGAGAAGAAGGTATTATTGTATGACCCCCTTAGCTAAAGTATCAATAACTACAAGGCTTGTCATGGTTGAGTGACAAAGGCTGTTACCTGAAGGAAAGAGTGAAACAAAACATATCCGTCTTTCAATCTCTGATTACAGCACTGATAACAAGCACTCTCTCTATGCTGAAGTAGCAATGGGGAAACAAACTGGGAGAAGATAAGAAGAGCTCTTCTCTTCCTCTTCTGTGAAAATACGTAGGGAAAAGGGCCATGCTGTCCAATTAAGCTGAAGCCTCAACCCAGAAAGACATGCTCAGGAAGGAACCCCTGGCCCTGCTTTCAGTACCAAGTGTATCACGCCACATTAGTCAGGCACCACTCTCTGCCAAGGCATCAAACAAAACACAGCCACAGCTCTCCAAGTCTAAAATCTCATTTAACCACCGTCCCTTTATCTCATCCTCATCCAAGCCTCTTGTTCTCTTGCTTGGGCGCCTCATCATGGCACCCATAGATGTATAATCTTAAGTGACCCATGGATGAATGAAGATGAAGGCAATCGCTGTTACAGTGAGTGGACACATTCTGGTAATGCCAGTGACTGCATACAAACACAAACAAAGGGACTCAGCTGACCATCCCGACATCCACAATAATACTGTATTTGCCTGTGCCCCCCTGGACATCAATTACTCTTTCCCGCTGCCCAATCAGAGAGGGCACAATCTGCCACCTCCAATCATACCAGAGCATTTTGTATCTTTCATGTGTCCGGCCAATTGAGAAAAATCTTATAATTGCATCATGTTGTTTCCTTCATTAGGGTGGATCTTTTGAGAGTGACCAGTGTAAACACGGGTTTAAGTGATTGCTAATGAGGGCTTAGTTAATTTACTTCTGCAGTGAGTTCACTGTTTCAAATTTCCACCACATACTTCCGCAACAGTATAAAGCCATCTGTATGTGAATAAACACTCACTAGAAAATATGTCAGTCTCCAGTCTTCACTGTTAATGACACTGTATGTGGTTTTTAGAGATGAATTACAAACTAGCCCAGTGCCAGACCTCATACTACTGCTGAATAGTTTTGCCTCGTTTGTTTAAAACAATCAAACTGAGTGGAAAAAGGACACTCTGAATAACGCCGCTCTGAATATGGAACACTGCATAATTGAGAATGCAGTGTTAGCTACATTGTTAAATTGAGTAATTAACCAAACCCGCAGCAGAGTATTATCATGGTTGGCTCCCTCTCTCTCTGTGGTCTGCCATGCTTATGTATAAAACATTGTGTCATGTTGGAGCAAATCAGTAAAGCAGCTCAAAAGTGTCTCATGAGCACAACTTTTAAGATACAAGAACTTAAGAACTAAAAAATGTTACAAACAAACACAGTTATTTGCATTTACTTTTTATGTTTTTTAATATTTGTGCTATGTTTCTTTTCCTTGTTCAGTTTCATTATCCTTTGCTTCACTTTTTGGGAACTCAGGTATTATGAGCCCGTTCTCACTCCCAAGTTGTTGCATACCGCCGCTTGGTCATGAAAACTGTTTTCAACGCCCTGGGTACTCCTATAACATCAATTTTACATGCACAGGGTATCATAAAGAAGTCGATGTTTGTTCTTAGATGTCCAGAATTGATGATATGGGCCAGGTAATGTCATTAAGTGGGCAAAAACCTTAGTAGGAGGTGGCTGGGGTCGTTATGGCGGTGCACTAAAGTTTGCGGACTTATACAGGCATTGTCTCGCCGTCTGTCGGACTACCCCACACATCAGAAAATGACGCGTCCCGAGTGCACGTCAACCACTAGGAGTACCCTGTGCGTCGACACCCTGACCAAGCGTCAGTATGTGAGTTTCACCCACACCTGCACAGGCTTATCATAACCCTGTCCCACCCCTTCATCTCATCACTGCATGTGGAGGAAGGTCAGCACTATAACGGGGAGGAGCAGGAATTAATGGCACACTTAAAGAGGCTTCTCAAAACAAAGTGCACCTCACCTCGGGACATCAGGGTCATTATAACAGTCTGCTCTACAAAGTCTGTCACCTCCCCTTCCCACACAAAACAGGGGGAAAAGAAACATCCCTCAGGCTGTGTTCTTTTCAGTCTTTACTCAAGGCATCCCAACATGGTCACACTTATGAAAAAATATCAGTTAAAAAATATCATTGAACCACAAAATGTACGGTTAAATTCCAGTGCATCTTTTTGAAGCCCTTACACAATCTACAGAGAGCCATTCGTGCATGTGCTCCTCTTCAGCCCATAAGGTTGGCAAACATTATTACATGGCCATGTGTTATTAACCAGATAATTGCATTCAGGTGGTTCTAACGCCTGCACCTGGATGTTGCTCTTCTTTTTTTTTTTGTGTTGTTTTTTTGTTTGTTTTTTTTGGCAGAGACCTCTGCGTGAAGGATCTCTGCTGTGCCAGTGCAGCAGTTCAGTGAATAACATTAAATGAACAAGCTGTGTTTTGTCATGCTTAGCTAATGTTTGTCTATAAATGGCGTTATTCTATACTTTCTGAAACCTGTGCCACATTTTGCACGTTCTAGCAAGTAGTGCTGTGGGTGCAAAATGATGACTAATTTAATCAAACAAAGCACACAAACGTTTGAACCAGGCAGTTAATGAGGGATTGTCATTAAGAAATGCTGTATGAATTAGAAATCCTTTCTAAATCCATACAGCCACGTTAGCTGCACAGTGCGCCTTCACCTTACCTCAGCCCAAAAGGTAATTCATACCTAAACGTATCCATCTCAAGGCTAATACAGTATTCATGTAATATAATGTGTCTATTGTCTGAAACTAACCTTTACAATATGTAAAGTGGGTCAATTACGCAGTGTATGTGCCGATCATTTTGAGCACATAGCTCACAAGACAAGTTACAGGCGCCATGCTGCACCTTTTTATGTCTCTTGGTCTTTAAGACATTTTTAACACAGTCAAATAATGATGATTGGCACGCTAACTTCAATAAACACCATGCTAATGTCAGTCTCTTAAGATAAACCTGCTGGGTGACACTTAAATGCCAAATTTTCATTGTGCAGTAAAATCACATAAGTGTGTTAACAAAGAAGCAGTTGATAATATGTTAATGGGTTTAACAGACATGTTGATTCATCATGTCTTAATTAGTATTACCTTCATTAACTTCATTTTAATAACACTGCGCTAAAGTTAATGACTCATTTAGCTAATTAGGATATCTATGTGTGACTGAAACACTCTGCATTTTGTAATTCTGTGCCTTGGAGCAACTCTTGCAAATTACATATAATCACTTAAGTTAATTTAATAAGCTTAAGCTTTGTCCTTCAATGACACAGGCAGACTTTTGTTCAGTACAGCAGTCTATGCGCTATGGGTTTCACTCAAATTTATGTTTGTTGTGTGTGTTTGGGTGTGTGTGTTTGAGCAGAAGAAAGCATGCACAGGCCTGTCTTCATGTGTCACTGAATGTGTGCACACTGGGGTTGGGTGGGGTGGTAAGGAACATGCCCAGATCCCCTGTCTCTCCACGCTGCATGCCCCTACAGAAAAGGTTAAATCTGATACTTTGTCACAGTTTGCAAACAGAAGCATCCTGTGGGGCCGAGGGGTCAGTTAGCATGCACCTCCAGAGCACCCATCTGTGTCAGCACCGGAGGACAGGGGTGGGGATGATGGTGTGTGGCTGAGATAAAAGAGATGGTCAGCGCTGGAAACAGAGGTAAAGAGAGGAGGATGGGGGGGGGGGGTAAAAAAGATGAGGTAAAAAATGACACAACATACAGAGCTCTGAGAAGGCTCTAGTTTGGCAAATACTGCAAATTAAAGGTGTAATAAGCAATTCTGTCGTTCCCCTTGTCCTGTGTGCATGAACAAATGTCCCCTATTTCTGACTGGCTGGAATAGTGCTTCGTTCTGCTTTTTAACCATTTACAGTAAGCAAACACCGTTTTTCACTCACACAGAATGGACAGCTAACAGGCCGTGCAAAAACATCGACAGAACTTGACAAAAACAGTGCACTGGATTAAAATCACTTACTCGACCTTTACTGTAAAAGATTCATTTGGCTTTCTTACTTGAGGAGACCGGAGGAAAATGTTAGCCAGTATGGTAATTGGTTTTTCCAAGATAACACTGGACATGGTAACTGGGTCAGACCTTGTTAAGATACAATGTCACATGCGGATGAAGTAAAAGCAAGAGGCCAGATTTGGGAAAATTTGTGACATGTGTGCATTTCTGTAATCAATGTAGAAAAGCATTACCTTCGTAAAATGTACTGAAATATTGACAAAATGCAACCCCCCCCCTAAAAAGTATTCATGGCCTTATTCAATATTATATAGGATTTGTAATAGGGTTTGACAAGAAGCAGTGAGAAGTAACAAGTTCATTATAGGACAACCCCAAAGCATTTCTCAGGAATTCCTCTATTTACCTCTTCTGGAAACAAACCATCAGACAAAGGATTCTGTCTGGATCCTTACAAAGAGTCTCTGATGAGAGAAATATTTAGCTGCCAGCTAACATTCAACAGAAATGCCTTTTCACAGTGAAACCACAACAACCACTTTAGATTTGCTCTTCATGCCAGTGACAGACTGCGGTGGGACTAAACTAGTAGCACATTTCCTTTGAGCTATCTAAAGGCTCAATTAGCCCTCTGCTCACTGACCCTAACACTGTGTGTGAAGAGGGTGTAATGAGAGGAAATAGCATAAGTGACTCCATGCTTTTTGCCTCTTTACATGATACTGGGGAACGCCGCATGCCTCAACAGCTGAGGTATTGATGGCAGTTGCATTTTCTAATTCAGCAAATTATATTATTCTAAAATTGAGCCAAATTTGTGTCCAATTCCAGTTTGTTATTTAACACTATGATTGGGGAATGGTTTTTTTTCTTGCTACACTAACATTTTTGTTGTAACGCTGAAATTGCTGCATATTTTAAACATCCAGCTTCTTTCCTAGAAGCCTGTGAAATTTTGCATGATCTGGTTGAGCAAAAAAAGTAAACCCATCCTAATCTAACCCCCATATGGTAACAGTCAGCGACATTTAATAAGAGGTATTCTGTTGCATTCTGTCTAGAGAGACAAAAAAAACACATATATGGTTCTGGATTTGCAACAGCAGACCAATGCGAGGGAAAAAAGCAGACATGCCAGGAGACTGTGCATTTTCAGTTCAAGATGGCCCAAATATAATGCATTAACAGATTCAGCACTTTATATATCCCAGAAAACAGGCTGCACCTCTTTCACAAAGTGGAGCACACGTGATTTAGGCTACCTCATTTGTGAAATTCCAGTTGATGCATCTGACCTACAGTAATATTGGCAGCAACAAACATGAACATTTTTTTTTTTTTCTGTTTTGGTTTCAGTGATGTCAGTTTATAATCATGTGTAAAAGGCACTAGCAAGTCGAGAAGAGTATATTCTGTCCTATGTCTCTTGAGACAGGGCAGCTGTGCGCTATATACTCCTGTATTAGTGTGTGCATGTGTGTCTGTGTATGTGTGTGTGTGTGTGTGTGTGTGTGTGTTACAGTATTTGAACCGGCATAATCCACTGTCAGCGCCTTTAACTAGTCCCCACAGTGCAGCGTAGTAGTAAATAAGCCTTCACACCTTTCAACTGCTCACTTAAGACAACATGTCCCTTTACTTTGCTTTGAATTAAAGACTTAAAAGATTAGTGTAAACAAATACAGCAGTGAGGGATTACATGCACTTTATTTCGGTGCAAAACACTGAACTGCTCTGATTAACTTTTGACTTCTTAGTATCACGTTACACCCCAAGGGCTAATTTTAATCATTTTTGTCATTGCTCTCGTTTCTCAATAATATAGCAAATATTTAGAAGTTTGGGGAACCTGTCTCCTGAGGGCCAAAGTCTGGGTAAAGATGAATTACACTGAGTCATGTTAGGAGTATTTTAATGCATCATCAAGTTACAAAAGCAGGATATATGATCAGAGACCCTCATCTGCTAAAGATATTACAGGCGGTAAGACACTTTCCAGCATGTGTGCATGTGTGTGTGTGTGGAGAACAACTTGCTAACAAGTACTGAAATGTCAAAATATACAAATTAGCTTTTTGAGAGCAACTCTTTGTAATAAAGTCATATCGTTTCTGCCGTTTTCTCTAGTAAGCACTTGATATCACGTTAGCATGCGCATGCACCACTACCTCATGAAGTATCACATCAGAAAAAAATCACGAAGCATCCTGCACAAATTAAAACACGAGAACCGTCATTGTTTTCCGCTATTTCTCCTCAAAATGCTTTTCTTATTACAGCCCAGGATGCTAATTGTGACAGACTAAACACTCCAAAAAGCCTTGAGTTTATGGCTATAGATTGAACACATAATTCCATTAACTGTGCTGCCAACATAAATTACAACAAAGCACACACATAGAGTCTCTCTCCTAGTGACTACAGTAATGTGATGTACACACTCAGAAAAACACCAGGTTGTGTTGTGAGATCACATGGCATGCTCACTCCCCCAGGGTGAATTTTCAGGTGCAGTCTCCTCATATCTGTTACTCAGCCCAACAACAGCAACAAAGTACGAATGAGACTTATTTTATTGCCATGACAAAAGATGCGATCACTGAACTCCTTACCCCAGCAGCATGATATCATCTATAGACAACTACACTGACTGTACTGTGTCTTAACCAACCTTGACATATCATATTTACAGATAATATTGCATACACAAACAAAACGGAGTTCACTTACAATTATTAATCCAGATCACTGTTCGTTAGAGTCCTGCGTATCTGAAAGAGTGTGCATGAGAGCGAGTGCCTTGGGGTGCATGAAAATGAGCAAGCATTTGGATGAGTGTGCATCGAGTCCAACCCTTCCAGAGGAAACAGCAGAGTAGTTTAGGAGGGCAGTAATATCATCACTCTACCATCTGCCAAGAACTGATCATTAGCATCTTTCTCTGTTTTTCTCTCACTGCCATACAGACACAACTGTGCGCATACGCACACATAGTTCCTTTTTTTAGTTACTTGTCTGATGTGGAAAACCATATTTGTGTGCTCAAGTGTTGATGTGCACAGTGCGCTCGCAGAATCACTTGGGAGAAGCTGAGTGACGTCAGCCACTCTCAGAGGATCACAGGGGCTGGCACTGGGCATGCCTGCCTGCTGGCTTACTCTGTAGGGAACCTGAGAGTGTAAAGTCCCTGTCAGAGTGAAAGCAAGACAGAGTGAAATTGGAAAGCAGGTATACCGAGTGAATGAAGATAGTGGAGGTGGAAAATCACAGATGTAAATGTGTCCCTGTGGAGAAGGGATGTGCTATGATGCGAACATCATACCAAAAGAGATCCAGCTAGCAAAATAGAGTCATCTGTGACTCATTCGTAGAGGCTGTGTGATTGACTGGGTGTTCCAGATGCCACAGACACATAAAAAGGCACAATATGTACAGCGTATGGTTCTCAAATGACAAAGATTTACAGCTCTCCAAAGTACTGTACACAGTAGAACAGCCTGCCTGGTAAGCTTTCACAATATTCCAGTGGAGCAGCAAATCTTTCCTTTACAACTGTCCAACCCATGACTTCATATGACCTGTTTTCTCTATGTTCTCATTCAGGAAACACATACAAATGTATCAATGAATAATAATTTGGAGACATGTGTCATCACTTTGAATTAATGCCTTTCACTGCCGGAGCCCATTCATGTGATGTCCATTGGGCCTAGACCACAATACACTTATCCCAGGCTTTCATATAACTACACCCATGCAGGCTCAAATAGAAAAATGAAACCACGTATAGTCAGGGCATTGCATGTGGTTTTCATTAACACACACTGTCACCACCATGTGGCAATGGAACAGCCACAAATCCAGCCCCTACAGAGCAAGCACTTTCAAACACCACACACACTACTTCCCACATGGCCACCTCTGAAGCAGCATTTTTCCTGATTCATTTATTTGCTCAGATTTATAAAGAAAAGCATGTGGACCACAGTTACTTACGTGACTCTGTGAATGTATCTGCGTGCGCCTGTCTCTAAGTGTATCTGTGTAACGAACACATACAAGTTTCTGTAGTCAGCACTAACAGACTGAATTCATAAGATATATACACAACCACATACTGAGAACAGAAAATTCAGAAAAGCCATCTAATCATAAGTGCAATCAGACGTATCCACTATCCTTGCATCATAACCCGTTCATGCAGTTCTCTTACTTACCAGCAGTTTTGGCCAAAGATGTCTTTTGTGAGGTCACAGTGACTCTGACCTTTGACCTTTGGCCACCAAAATATTTTCAGTCCATCTTTGAGTCGACGTGAATGTTTGTACCAAATCTGAAGAAATTCCCTCAAAGGCGTTCCTGAAATAGTGCGTTGATAAGAATGGACAGACATGAGGTCACAGTGAGCTTGACCTTTGCCGTCAAAGTCTTTTCAGTTCATCCTTGTGTCCAAATGAACATTTGTGCCCAATTTTGAATCATTCTGTCAAACCGTTCCTGAGATATTGTGTTTAATGTATGGAATGAAGTAATGGGGACCAACCAACTGATGGACAGACACACCTTGACGTGCGCCATGAACACATCCAAAAATTCAACTCAATTAGATTTATTCAGTTATACAAGGAATCCTACACCAAGAATCTGTTCCAGCATATGTTTTCCTGCAGTGAGTCATGTTTAGATTTTTAAGTGGACAACGCCATGATTGTTGAGGTGTATTGCCCTAACTGAACTAAATAAGACGGCTATATATTGATGCAGGTCAGTTTTACTCTACAATTTATCCTCACAGTATTTTGCTGTTCAACCAAGGTCATAGTGAGGACAAACAAGCCATAAGAAACTTGTCAACATGTCGGTTTTTACCCGGTTAAGACACAAAGTTCTGCAACGTCAGATTTGTTATTGTCACTCAATAGCTATTAATGGAAATACTTTTAATTAATGGTGATACTACATTTCCTCGCTTTAATCTCTTTTGGAAAATAAAATAAGTTGCCAAAAATCTAACAAACACATTCAATTTTTTGTAGTCAGCACTAACAGACTGAATTCACAAGAAATATACACAACCACATAAACACAGATTAGTGTGTGACTGGCATTAATATCATCCGGGGAAGTCAGTATTTGTTCTAAAACAGGCAATTACAGAAACCACAGCCACCCATATAGATCTGGCATATGATTAAGAGTTTGAATTTTTATTTTTGACAATACTATTTTCTTTAACCGTAAATGTTTTCATAACATGATCGATAGCTCTATTATTTCCTCACAAAACATGTTTGCAATGATAGATCAAATGGCAAACATCTGCAGGAGTAATTTAGTTATTCAAATGAAGTGCGTGCTTGTGTGTGTGTGTGTGTGTGTGTGTGTGTGTGTGTGTGTGCTCCTGTATGGCAGTATTTGTTGAACCAGTTCAAATTTTTAACCACTGAAATGAGGACCTGACCTAAAAACTGAGGACATTTTGGCCAGCCCTCACCTTCAGATGGACGTTTAAAAGGCTGTTTGAGGGTTAAGACTTGGATTTAAAGTTAGGGTTAAAACTGGGTTAAGGATAGGGAATGCACGATGTCAATGAGTGTCCTCAAGATGCTATTTGGCACTAGTGTGTGTGTGTATGTGTGTGTGTGTGTGTGTGTGTGTGTGTGTGTGTGTGTGTGTTTATGTACAGGGGGTTGGAGCTGAAATGGGTGTCTGTCCTGGTCCCTGTCCCAGGCTGTGCTCACCAGGGCCATAAAGTTATCCAATGTCACCACAGGACTATTGGATGGCTGTCAGCACTCTAAATTAAAAACCACAAGCTCGCAGCGTTTAATTTGTGTGTTTTTACCCCTAACAGAGTGGGACTGCCTGCCTCCTTAGTGCTGGGAAGTGTGTGTATGTACGTGGATGCATGTACTCGAATGTGTATCTGTATGTTCCTGGTTACTTTTACAAAGCCTTTCTGTGCTAAGTGTGTGCTAGTGTGTCTTCCGCCTGTCTTCCCTTGGAGACAGAGCCAGACAGACTGGTCCAACCTAACAGCATTACATAAAACAACATGGATGAATAATTTGTCTGTTATGAAAGGGATTTTTTTTTTTTTTGTTATAATAAAAATGGTACAAGATGAATGGTTGAACTGAGGCATGACCCATTCCATCAGCAAAATCTCATTTAAATCAAATTAGTCCAAATGACAAGACAATTTACCCTGACCAAAGAGTCGAAAGTAAATGCAATTCAAGGAACAGCAGAGCCAAGAGACAGTGAGAAGTATTTAGAGATAATTATGTGTCTGTACAGATTAGCATACTGTTGGTGAATTTGGTAAACAACAGTTATTCAAGACTCCAGTGTGATTAGTGGCTTAACAACAGAAGAGCAGTAGACCATGTTATACTGTTTACAACCTTGAAATTAAACTTAATAGCCTAAATTGGACACTGTTGAGCAATCAAAGTACAACTTTTCATTAAAAGTCAGTGAAGTCTCACAGAGGAAATAAAACTTTTTGTAAATTCAGCAGATTTGATAGAGTGAGTTTTCTTTTTAGTACGAAAGTGTAAGTGAAGATGTAAATGTGGACTATAATGTATCCACGTCCAGGGATAGCACAGAACAGATCTTTCACCAGTAATGAAGTATGTTAACTTTGAGCCATTTTAGATACGTGACATTTCTCTGACCTCCATTGCAAAGAGCACTGCACAACGGAGACACTGCAGATGCCCTTTAACTGTCTGTACCATAGTAATGCAGAAGTGAAGAGAGAAATGCATGTGAGTAGACGGTTATTAAAATAGGGATAAAATTCTGATGACAAAATCTCTAACCTCATCCAAGATGAAGTAAAGTGGAAAGTGTGGATAATGTAAGGTCCTATTTAAACAAAGGAAAACCACTGCAGTTTGCTGCTACAATGCAATATAAGAGAAAGAAATGTCCCATTATGGAAAATCCTACCATTACGTCCTTTATGTACACTGTTATCAGATATGAAAAGCCAAGTAAGTAAAGTATTGTTTGGGTTCATTTTAGTTCCTGGTTATGTAATGAAGTTTAAATAAAAAAGTCAATGTTTAGCACCAGCATAAAACAGAATTAAAATGTGTGATACAATTACACATAATTATGTTCTCTGATCACCATATGTTTATTTGTCAATGCAGTGATCTTTAATATCTTGCCCATTGGCGAGTCATCTGAGCATAAAAGTAATAAATCATTTAGTAGTGTAGTGTTGGTGGTTGGATTCTTCCTTTAGGTTGGCTTACAGTGGGTGGCAAATAAACAAATTCTTGTGACAGCAATGATTTCAGCATTTTACCAAGCATCTTGAGCCACTGAGATCACTGTTGTGCACACTTGAGACTATGGCACGCAGATTATTATCTGACACAGTAAATCCCTGACAAATTTCTGTATAAAGTATCTGCCCTAAGAATGTCTACACAGACATATTCAGAGGCCTGGTCAGGCTCCAGTGAATCAGATAGTTTAGATGGAGAAAGAGTGGTAAATGGGGTATATACAGTATCTCGAGGGTATTCTGTGTAAATAGAAAACACTAGGCTGCAACTGACGCTCGACCACAGTCTGACATCAATGTTAAATCAAAAGTCGTCTCAGCAGGATACTCTCAAAATCAATCTGATTGTGTGCTGCATCTTCCTCAGTATGGGATGTACACATTTCTCTGTCTCCAACATATGCTATTTCACGCAATGATTTTCAACATTTTCGAAAGATTACTTTGGACATGCCCCACAAGAAGCTAGCCAGGACTTGTTGCTGCTGTTGATTTTACAAATTGAGGGGAGAGCAAGTCATAATCATCCATGTTTATCCTGGATGGATTTCTGTCTCTATGACGCTACGTTAAATGTCAACAAACAGTCTGGAAAGACTTGTTATAAATGCTGTTTTTTTCCTACAAGACTTGTGTTGACTGGAAGTATCTTAAACATTCTAGCTTTTTATGCATGACGTGTTTGCTTTACTCTGAAGTTTTCTTTAAATGTGCCTAAACAAAGTTCAATGGTTAATAATTTCAGGGATTGTCTCAAACAACCTGTATCAATGGGAAATGGTGAAGATTATGACAGGCAGATTGTTATCTTACATGGTAAATCCCAGATGAATTCTTGTATTCGTGAGTCTTTCCTCCCACAAAGTCAACACAGACACATCAGAGGTCTGGTCAGGCTGCAGCATATCAAATAGCCAGGATGGAGAAAGGGTACGTCCTGTAGTTGACTAAAGTGAGTGGAACCATCTGTAGGGCATTAGAGCCTTAGTATGCAGCCCTTGTCTTCAACTGTATGAAAATACACACCAGTCTCTCTAATCTGACCTGCCCAGCCTCACTATTTATTATTTCAACCTGAGAAGGAAATGTTTGGTAACTGGACCTGCACTGAACTGGCAACTGCATGGACTGTAGGTGACTGCAGAGGATGAGGAGCTTTACATAGGTGTGTCCAGAAACACTGGTAGCAATTACAGGCCCCTTAAAAACGCAAGCATTTTTGGTCTTGAAACAGTAAATATACTGTGTAATCCTTGGTATGTTCAGTGTCCCATCTGGATTAAGTGCTATGATTTGTAAAACACTGTGTAACAATGATACTACACGCGATGTGTAATCCTGAATGACTAAAGGTGATTAATCAGGTGAGTTTGTACGGCTGGTACATAATGGTAAAAGCAGCTGGACCACATACAGAGTGTGAGAGAGAGCGTGTCTTTGATTTGTCACAGTGCTACTAAGGTCATGTCACCCCTAAATATGGTGTTAAAACAGACGCTGACGTGAACACTAGGTGTCTGCATAATGTTCACACATTTTTAATGTGTATACTGGCCCATGGGTAGATGGCAAAATTTACACAAGCCACTGTGGACCATTGCAGACACTGGAAGTGGGAAAAATAATTAAGCATAAACATTACCTTTTGTATCCACCCAGCACTTTTCACTTCCCAAGGCCTTTAAGTCTCCAAAGTGTATACATTGGTGAAATCCTGCCTCCTACCATTCCTAATGCTGAACTTCTCTAAATCTACTTTTTTCTTTCAAGAGTGATGGAGGAGCAGCTGTTTGTGACACTGCGGACCAGTGACTGCATCTATGTGTTTGTCAGTACATCTCAGGGACATGGAAAGTGTCTTAGTGGAAAAAGTCTCCTAGCATTGTTATTGTTATTCAGTCACCGACAAGTCACGTGATTAGTAACAGCATAACAAAAAGGAAGAAGAATCCCTGCCTCCGTCACACTTTTGCTCTCTCTTTTCTAGTTTTAACTTTCTCCACCAGGCTCATGTTTTCTCTTGACATATTGGCACAGGTGGCTATAGTGTGTATGCAACAAGGTGTTGATGTACACACACACACACAGCAGGAGCTCCACATGGTAACCAGGACCCAACAATATGGAGCAATCAAAACAACACCTTGTGAGTGGCAAGTGAGTTAACTCTTGACGAGAGTGGGGAGAAATGGGTGGAAGTAGAAGGCATTAAACGAAGATAAGAAGTTTGAGAAATATTTTTGAGGGTATATTTTGAAAGGGAAGGCACATAAACACGCATACCTATAAAGCCCGCGACTGGCCTATTTTGTAATGTTCCACTAAATGTGTTGTTTATATGCAATATGCAACTAGAAGCATATTCATGGAAATTTCTTCCTCGAAACATAGGAATATTCTGGTACATATATCACTTTTTTAAACCTGACCCATTATTATTAACAGAGATGTCTTTCTGTATTTTGATGTTATAAAAATGATGTGCATTTATTGGTAAAAATTCCATCTGTCAAAGTTCGCAGATACACAAACACACCCGCATTTATTGCAGGTCACACAGACTACTTTCAGGTCATCTGTCCGGCTTCAGCACCTGGTCAGTGAGAGGAAATGAGAGGTCGGTCATTTCAGGACAATGACCGCAGTGTCCGTCCAGCTCTGACCTTTCTCACACTCACATCTAGCTTGCAAAAAACACTCAGCATCGCGGGAGGCCTCGAGCAATTGCACACTTCAGGGGCCTCCGTAACATTGTCCATGTATCCTGTTGCTGTCATCTCTTTCTCTCTCTCTTTCATTTTTGTCCAGAATGTCAACTGAGTAATTTTAGTTTGATAGCTTGTCAACATAGTAAAAAGTGCAGATAAGCAAATGATAAAAAACGGCATTACCTCTATATATAAAGGAAAGGGCATTTATTATATATGCAAATGAGTCAAACAATCATGACAGTGTTGTGTTAAAATAGTTTGCCTATAGTACAGTTAGTTAGTCTAATAGTTAGTCTAAATTGCCTTGTGCTTTTTATTTTCTCCCAAACCACACTATTTACTCCACCAAAGTGCTAATTAAAATCAATGGATGTAAGAGTCATGGGAATGGGCAGAGGAAAGAAAAGCAGAACCAAGGAGGGCGGGTGTGAAAACAGGTCATGTAAGCTGTAGAATGTATTTGCGTACAGCCCATTCACCTCTAATGCAGGGCGGGGGTGAACAGGCTCTATATATATCTGCAGTGAGGGCGCTTTAGTGTGGCTGCTCATCTCTCTGCCCTATAACTGACTCCAACTCTGCAGACCACAGAGGTACTAAGTATGACCACAGCTTCCTGTTGGCTTTCATTAAAGCCCAACCTAAACAAAGTAAGCTTTGCTCTTTCCAGACTCGGATTCAAAATTTGCTTGACCTCTATTATTTTTTTTGTCCAAATAACCAAAAAAGTCACATAAACACTTTTCATCTTCTCTGTTTAACTGTATAACATATGTATCCTAATCATCTTATTCCAGTAATTTAGTTAAATTTCCTCATAATAAGTATACATTTGAAGGCCAGCACATTACTTTTATAGCTGTAACATTACATGAACAGCTCCTAATTCCTTGTCCTTTTTTATACAATTTAGTGTAATACAACTTTTAAATATTTAGCAGCGTTTGCCTGTATTTCCGTCCAGTGTGCTGGTGGACTGGCTTAAAAGTAGCCCTTTAGAATTACAATTTGAACCCTGAAGGGTAAACCACAACCCCAGCTTGCCTAAAGGGGAGAAAAACGGCAGCGTAGCTGAGGCAATACTTCAACCTGGACTCTGTCTGTGATTAATGGGTGTGAATGTGACCCTGAACTTGATGGTGGACCTTTGTACAATGGAGGGTACATAGAGAAACCAGTAAAACACACACACGCACACCTCACACATACAGAAATAAATAGCTCATGTGTGAAGGTGGTGAGTGTTTACAGCATGGTTTGTATTTCTGACATCTATCTCTTGATACTACTATAACTTCAGAAAATTATTTATTACATATCTGGTTTAGGTTTGTCATTAATTTAATGTATGCATTGTTTGGTATTCAGCAGAATGATGCAGTGTGAATTTAAGTCTTTAAATAAAGCAGCAAGACACTTCATATGTTACACAGGCCTTAGGGTTTTTGGTAACTTTACACTACGCGTCATTTGTCACTCGTTACATTTTTAACCTTGTCACCTACTTTCTTTTCCATCTTGTCTCAGTACATCAATCCCCCCTCCTTTTATACACTGACTTCCTCCCCTTACTTCTGTCTTTTTTCTGTCTCTCTGGGCTTCTGTACTTCTTTTTTCCCTCAGGCGCCATCACTCTTTCGTTTCCACCCTCCCACAGGTTGGGCAGTAAAACAGGAGCAGGCTCAGGGGAGGCCATTAACCACCAGAAACACAGCATTAGAGCTCGACTGCAGAGTGCAGACTCTTTTTCACAACCACTGAACCAAGTCTGGTAGACCAGTACGGTGCAACAAATGGAACTTCTGACCCAGCTGAAGGATAGATAAAGTATTTTTGTGTCCAACAATGGCATGTAGTAGAGATTTTTTTTCAACATTTTGTAAACCAATGAATTCATTTGAAGGTAAAGTCATTTTAGTTCTGGTTACATTGTAGACCATGTGCCGTTAAATGTTCTATACACAAAATACAAACTCTTCTTGATTTGCTACTTAACCCTTGTATGGTATCCGGTCAAATTGACCCGTTTCAAATTTTTACAAAAAGAGAAACGGTACAAGTATACATTTTTTCTACCTGAATCTCAGTGGCCTTAGCTTATTTCTGTGATAAACATGTACCAAAAAAAATAAAATAAAATTTGATCACACATGCTGCTATACGTCACACATTTCCATCCTTCATATGGTCTTCATATGGTCTTCATATGGTCTTCATATGGTCTTCATATGGT
>JAPQRN010000022.1:10014126-10026813 GCA_037367275.1 Coranthus polyacanthus
TATATGTGTTATTTGACCTTTTACCCACAACACAGGCCACTGCAGTGCTAGAGTCAACACCACAATATAATGCAGGAATGTGTGAATGCATTGCCAGTAAAACAATCAGAAGTTATATTGTATAAACACATGCTATCTATATTTTGACAGCGCTGAATTCATTAGAGTGACAACGTGCCTGGATGTTGGGCTAACCTCAAGTTGTTCTGAAAGGGATATTCTGAGAAAATAAAGCGGACTACTCGAACGCTAATCTACAAAATCAAGATGGAAATGTGAGTGCTTTCTTCACACCCAGGCGTGGAAAATGGCTGAAAATCCTTCCTGGTCCACGATGTTCTGGAAGATTTCAGTGTTTACCGAGCTTATTATCCGTCATGGCTAAAGGTACTCTCTTGTGGGTTTGGGTTTCCACGGCACAGAGCAGACCATGGGCAGTCATGCAGGTTGGCGTTAATCTTACACGGCATATATTCAATTTCTTTCGCTACCTTTACTTGTAACTACCTCTTTTCTCACTCGACCCTTTCCCAGAAAAAAACAAACTTGGCACTGAGAGATTTATTATTCCTAACCTGGATTTTGTCTCTTGTACCTTTACTCCTGTCTCCACATCTTTGTTTTTTTAACTTGTTTTTTTTTGTCTGTGTTTATTCTATACATCTTTGTCATGCTTGATTTTAGGAATTTTGTATAGGTTGGAGTGCCTTCTTGGCCAAGTCTCCCTCAAAAAAGAGATTTTATTCTCCTGGTTAAATAAAGGTTAAATAAACATAAATAAATGAACCTGTATACAAAGGGACAACCTAGGTGGCTGAACTAATATGTATTTATTTGCTACAAAGACTTTTACGTGCATCTGTATTAGAAGGTTTGTCATCCATTACATTTAAAACATAAGAGGAACAGACTGACCAAATGTTTTGGAATTTGGCAGAACCATTCACTTGGACTCAAGGATGAACTGTAAGGATTTTGGGGTCCGATGGTAGAAAACAGTGACCTGTAGTGTGCCTAGATTTCCCTTTACTTTTAAGCCTCACATCGCATTTGTAATTTATCTTCCTTTGTCTTCTCCATCAGCAGCATTTATACCTGTCAGCTTCATCTCTTATTTATTAATAGGTTGCTTGCATTTAACCACCGTCACCATATCTTGTTTCATTTGGTTATATGAAATTGTGGCATATCACATTTACGGATTCGCGCACACAGGTTTGGCAATATTGTGTTTTACACAATAAGGCTCCTTTAAGGCTCCTATAAATGGAAGCAACTCACCAGTAAATGGTTTAACATGCTGTCTGATAAAGCTAAGCAACTAGCAAGAGCTGAGATTTAACAGTGCAGCAGTAACAGGATCTTGTCAAATAGTGAACTTGAATTGATGTATGGAAACTGTATTATTGGTTTATAATTGTTTTTAGTGGCTTATTAAGTGTTAACAACCTAATGTTATAAGGGCAGTCTTATTGGTGGTACCTTTTTTCTCCCCCTTTGATTCAAGAGATGCCTATACCCTGCAGCTTTTCTTGTGACCTTTGACCTCTAATGGGAATAACACAGGCTTGATCAAGCCCTTTGTGAAAGCGGATATGCATGGACGCCTAATGCTAAATGACACATGATATTCAATAAGGTGACCCCACAGCCGACGTTGGACAAACTCCCATCCCACTTAGAGACAGCCCGCATCTACAAACCATTTGCCACAACCGGGTGAGAACCACAGGTCAAGGAGCATTCAGGAGAAATCTCATTTGTATGGACTTTCAAAGCAGCTCTTAACACGAAAAAAATGAAAGCATCTGTCATGGGGTGTGTTTAAGACATTCACTGCATCCTCCATGTCCTGCCACAAATCCTCCTGTGAAGAGAGATCACATACGTCAGTAAATCATGCAGAGGGAGCACAGGTAGTCATTACTCCAGGGTAACAACTGTTTCTAGCTCATGCACACATACCTCTCGCCTTTCCATTACCCCCAGGCGGCCATCAATACCACAGAGTCCGACATCTTCCATACAGCACTTGTCTGGCTCCATTCATGCCCAGAAGTTCACTGTCAACACCTGACAAACACACACATCTGCACAGCTGTAAATACCCTGTAATATAGGAGCAGAAACACCTCTGCGTTGTGACATCTCAATTCCGCTCTCATCCCTGTCTTCTCTCACCCTCATCTTCCTGTCATGGTGTTTGATATCTTGATTCTGGCATGGTGTTGTGGAAGTTTGCCGTGTTTATTGGGAAACACCGTTGCTTTGAATTCTTGCACCTGGGCACGCTTGCATAAACAGACACAAATATGAGGTCACTCGAGATAACGAAGGACGATATATAACGACAGATTCAGGTCACCAGAATCGCAATTTAAATGGTCTTATTCGTACCAACTAACACCTCTCCCTTTCGAAAATTGCTTTTGAGGTATGTATTGCATCTCTCACCATCTCCTTTAAATCAGTTCTATCATTTAACCACACTTAAAATAAATCAGTATAAGAGGTATGTTGCTTTCAATTTCAAAAAAAAAAGAGGAAACCCCTATGTTTGAATCTCACTCACCTATGTATTATTAAAAAAAAAAACTAGTGAAATTAGCCACTTTAAACAACTGTTTTAATATAAACAGCATAGAAACCAGACCCAGTGGGTCACTACTGTCTAATTGCGCAGTTTGTGGTAGAACGTTTCAGTCCTGCTCCAGTGTAACCTGTGCAACATCCAGGGGTGACTCCAGGAAAACCAATTTAGGTGTGGAAGCAGTGGAAAGACCACTTTAGGGGTCCAAGCAGATTTAATTGCTCATTACACCAATCACATCAAATTAGGCACATCCGTAAAATCTGGTTTCTTTCTTAGAATCCTGTTTCCCTGTTTGACCCCTGCTGCTTCTGTCTGCCAGTCCAGCACAGCAGATCATCTTTACTTACTGGTTGTTCTCCAACCAATTTTAACGGTCAAGTTAACTCTGTGCACAGTCATGTGTGAGTTACTGCCTGACGCCGATCTACGTCGTGAAGAGCCTCCTATTACAGGGAAAAACACACGACAATGGGCCTGTTATGTGGGGAAGGATAGTTAAAGAAAAGTGTCAATGCAAAGAATAACCTGGAGTGGTTTTGCAGCGTCACTGACTGCGCCGTTGTTGTTTAAAGGTATTTGAGTATTGATTTCGGCCCCTCAAAAGTACCTTGTGGAATCTTATCAGTGTTTTCTTCTCCTTCTACCACAGTGAACTTATTCTTTCGTGTTCTTTTAACCCTATTGAAAGTCCAGGGGAATGGAAAAATATTCAACGTCTAGCACCAATTCATACAAAACCTACTGTTAAATGAGTGCACAACAAAGCCGTGCTTCTTCAAACAATCATACCGAGAAGTGAATATATATAAGGTGAGGTGAAGTTTGTTATATCATCTTAGAATAATGTTTAAAACCTGTTCTGATCTTTTTTTCTAGAATCCCTTCGCTGCTGCTTCTGTTTTTGGGGAGATGTAGTTTGTTCTTTGTATCTGACTGATAAATAAACAAGGGAGTCCTTGAAATATTTATCGTCTTTGTTAGAAGAGAGCTAGAGAAATCAGTGGAGAAACAAAATGGGGGACTTGAATGCTGGTGAGTGCATGCACATACTATAGGATTACATAGTGATAAAATAGATAAATGGCACAGTGAAGAGAGGAAGATACTGTCCATGCGACCACAAAATGAAAATGTACATTCTCAGCGTTATTATATTAGTTTGGGGCAGATTTGGCTGCTCCAACAGTTTCTGATGTTACCCCTAAATCAGTTAAAAAAAGAGGAATCCCACGACTCTTATAATACCTTCACAGACAGCTCTTTGTCACATTATTGTCAACATAATTCCACACACAAGTGTTGTGTGAGATTTTATCCGCACTGTTGGGTTACAATACCATTTAGGTCATATACGTACATGAGGTTGTATAAAGCTTTCTTATCATGCTCATTTTGCAGCTTTATCAGTTTATTCTAGGAATGTGTAACTTGGGTAGTTTGATCACAAGTTTTCATATTTTGCATGGTTTCTCTTGACGCTACCTACTTTCTCTATTTCTCTCTCGCACACACGAAACAAGACACCAGCTGGTCCTGAATCATCCTGACATCTGCATTCAGTGTACAGGGACTTGTGTTTCTATATCAGGATGGGCTCAGCTGAACTGACCCTAACCCATTCTTAACCTGTCTGCTGTATGCTCCAGGCAACATGGAACTGTGCTTATGTGTTTGTGTATTGGGTGTGTGTGTATATAAGTATTGATTTGATCTCTCCACATTATGTAAGAAAACAAGTCAAGGAACTGAGTTTCCAAGACAAATTTATTAAATAATGTTCACAACACAGAAAAAAAAAAAAGACAGCATCTACTTAACCTACAGTATGTAGAAGTGAAACATTTGTACAAAAATATGTCTTTTTGTCAGCAAAACACGATACATGATTAAACTATCGTTATACAGATTAGTAATCAGACTAAACTGAGCATGCCGTATCTCCTGTACATGTCATATAAATATTTACAGTCATTCAACATGAATGCATTGTCATCACCACCAAACTCATTTCCTAGTCTCACTAATGTAACCACAGGTCTATGATCATCCCTATTTATCCTCAATTTCATTTCTGGTACTGTTGGGCAAAACACTTTCCAAGTTAAAGCTTTGGGAACAAAGTTGCAGGAGCAGCTGAAGTACTGTTTCAAGACCTGATGATTTTCTCACAGAAACATAACCATAGTAGTTTCTCACTGTTTTATGTGAGCAACACTTTAAAGTAATTTAGCCTTTGATTTTAAACAAGACAGCATAATCTTTGTTTTGAACATTTCTTTTTTTCTTTTGTAGTACAATGACAAAACCATGAATCAAGATCCTGAATCATGGAGAAAACGCTAAATAAAATATTTGACCCAAAACAAATGACATTTTCTTTAAAAGTTGTCAGATCATGAAATTACAAATACATTTCATGGACTGTTACTGATAATTTAAATTTCCGTGTTTTTTTTTTTTTTGTAACATCTGCTTTACCTTCCAACCTTATCATCTCTGTAACAAACCCTGAATGTTTTTTTTACCACATCCCTCTCACTGCTCTGCTGTCCTCACAACCCTCCCTCGTTCCTGTTGTTCTCTCTCTTCCTTCCTCCCAGTGTGGTGTCTCCTATTCCTGCTCTTCTTCATTTCCTGGATGTGTTTCCATTTGCCAGCTCCTAAGCCACGTCCTCGCGCCCTTGACGGCCTCTTCTCAAGCCACAGTGAATCACAGTACTCCTCCAGAGACCTAAACGGAGAGCTCATCACTCTCAGGTAGTCTTTGTAACGTTGCCGGGACTCCCCTCCATGACGTAGCTCCAACGCCGGGTCTTCGTTGGGCTTGGTCTTGCTGTCCAGTTGTCCATGTGTAACAAGTTGAAGAGTGAGACGAAGGAGAGTGCGGGTGAAGTGAGTATGCTCTTGAGCTACACAGATGTACACACCAGCGTCAGATGCATGGAGTGAGCGAATCAGGAGACCTCGATCTGTGTGTACAACGCGATCATCCAGTCTGACCTGGGATTAAAAAAAAAATTTAATGTTAGGCTCACACCAAAAAAACAAAAAAACAAAAGTACAAGAAATTCTTGCACCTATCTATCAGCGTGGATGCATTTTACCAAACACGTGCTTGATACCCCCCACCTCGTTGACACACATAGATGTTCACGCCTGATTTGTCACCAAGGTGAGTTAAACATGGTAATGACCCCTGAAACAGGAAGCATGTCAAAATAGGTGTGGTGAGTGTCATCCACAGCATGGAGGCCAAAGGGCATTGTGTGGTGTGGAGCGATCTTTAGGTGCATGATGAGAGTAAGTAATGAGCAAAGACAAAGCAAGACCTTCTGCAAAAGGATTGTTTGTATGTGTGTGCGCTTGCTGAGCTTGTAGCGTGCTAATGTCTACGGTCGCCTCTTTTCATTTACCATCCACCCTGATTCATCAGGTGGCTGGGGCTGCTGTCAAGGCCTAAAACAACACAGCTGTGTCCAGAGGACAGTGAAAGACCAAGAGAGTGTGTGGCCAGAGTGCATCCATGTGTGGATGGTTCAAAAGCATACCTCCCACAGCTCTGCTCTAAACCCCCACCCCCAGAGGTGAAACTGATAAGAAAGCTAAAAAAGCATCAACAGGCCTGGAGTTTTTCCACCTACTTCTACACCTACAGATTGTGCAACTACATGCAGACTATAGCTCTGTGGTGTTTTCTGTGACTGACACTGATGATGTGTTTTCCGGGCAGAAGCAGACCTGCATGTCTCAATGGCTTCTTGGAACGTGACCCTTGCTCACACTAGGCTCACTCATTTGTGTCGGATCGCGCATGCACTTCCTAACACGCACATATGACTCGACAAATCAAATGGCTTTTATAAAGAAAACAATTAAATCACTCCTTGCATCTAATACGTATTTATGTGTTTATTTGTGTATCTTCAAGCCATTTCAAATCACGGCATCTGTGACTAAACTGCAATGCCAGACGTTTAAACTCACCCAGATGGTCTGTCTTTGTTTGTAGCCTTGTGCTTGTATTCGTGTCTGTGTGTATCTGGGCATGTCATTAAACACACAAACCTCTTTCAAGGCATAGCAACGCAACTTTTAAGCATATTATACGAAGGCCTGCATTGCAGACACTTGTATCCATGTGGAATAAGCATTTAATAGTCTCATAAATAAATCACAACTGAGGAAAAGTATTTCCTATGCTTAAGTAACAGGTTAAGAACTTCCCATGCTTTTAGGGAGGCTCTGCATTTTTTAAATGAGCACAAATGATGAAATTTAGCATCATCCAGACTTTTCTTATTACTAATTTTCTAATGGACCTGCATTCCAGGCTGCAGGAGGTGAATTCAAACACAGCCACAAATAGACACACACAAACACACCATGAGGAAGACAGAGAAACCTCTTCCAACTCATATCTTTAATAGCAGAGTTTTATGAGGGGATACGAAAACGGTCTGCGTGTACATGTGGATGAGGGGAAAAAAAGCACGTGAGTGGGCTGCAGGTGCTGAGAGCAGCTGCTCAAGGTTGGATCAAAATCCATCTGGAGGCAGAAAATGTGGAGCGTAAAGACCACAAGGAAGAGACTGTGGGAAACTGTAGAAACAACAGAAAACTAAGCGATAAGAGAAGCTGAGCAAGAGATGACAGACAGGATGAAACAGAAAGGAAAGGAAAGCACAGCCAGCGAGGGAGTGGTTGAAATCAGCCAGAAAGACATCAGACATCGCCTGCTCTAACAAGTCCAGCTGTGAGAGTAGGTAGACCACCTTGACCCACAAGAGGAAGGCCCTACATCCCAAAACCTGCTGTAACTACAAGATGGAACACAGTAGCTACTGTAGTGTGAAAAATGTCTTAAAACCAGCAACATCCTTCTAAACAATTTTACTATTTTGTGTTGTTGTAATAATACATTCTAAGTTTTGGCTTCATTTTCTTGCCAGCGTCCCGTGTGTATGATGGTACAGGTATTTTTGTATTACTTTGTTAAAGTTGGCAGTGAAAAACAATCACCAATAGGTATTAGGGAAAGAGAAAGTGAGACAAAGTAGAACTTAAAAGAACCGCAGGCTATCCTGCAGAGACTGGGGAGTTTGTTAAATATAAAGGTCAAATACCATCAATCTGAAAAGTCCTCGGCTAAACAGCTTAGACAAAGGCACTCTTGAAAAACATGCTGCTGACCAAAGTAAACTAAGAAACGCTCGACTTTTCTCTTCTATCACCGAGATGCCGAGTGTGTCTTAAGCTCCAGTGTTGCTCACTTGAACGACTGAGCTGTCGTAGAGTGACAGTAGCGTGGAATGGATTCAACCAAAAACTACAACAAAAATTGCAGGTATTATAAAAATATTACTTGTTTTCTAAATACACGATGCCTGTGAGGACAGAGGAGTCAGTTAAACACATCTAAATGTTTGGCTCTGTAGCAGAGTGTTTGAGGTTGATGTCCATGAACCATTAAACATGAATATTCTCACCTCGACTTTGATGACCTTTGCTACATATCATTTTACCTCCCCTCCCCTTGTTTCCTTTTCATATAGCTATATTCTCTTTATTATCCCATCAACTGAAACGATTTATCATCAAGCGCTGTCTGTTATTTTGCTTTACTTTTGTCCCTTTGGAATTGTAACTTATATGCCTCAGTCTTTTTTGGACACAAAAGCAGATAAATGTTAATATGGCGAACTTGCATTTGTAGTTTTGGCCACATTTCCCAGCCTGACAGTAAATTAATATTGATGACATTTAAGAGGAATGGTGAAGGGTTGTGAAACCACAAATTGCTTTACGCTGCCAGATAGTTCATTCTCTCTTTACCTATTCACTAGCAGTGAGGACAGAGAGAGAGAATTCCAGTCACCTTGGAATGAATTTATGTGTTTTCTCCAACAGAGCCAAACCTCACGGACACTGCCATTATAAACATCACGGAACTGTTTGCAATCCATCATATTCTGCACACACTGTAGGATTTTTTTTAGCTTCTGTGCCTATCACAAGACAATCCCGAGGGAGGAAGAACTCCTGCATGCACTCCTTCAACACTTTGTCTAGAGTACAATAGGTCACATATCATTGCATGCCTGGACACACAAACACAAAAAAACTCCCCATCGTGTTCATTACCCCAAAACACATGGCTGTCCCCGGGGAGCGCGCTGTTGTGATTTCCGCTGTAGGTGATCACACAGAAACACACACGTGCGCAAGCTGAGCGAAAAACAGTGCTTTCTGCTGCGCGGGACTGTTAAGGGACGCATGGGGCTTTAGTGGCCCCTGCACCTGTCAATGTGTTTACATTCACCCCTGTGAGAGAGGACAGGGGACCAGTTGTGGGAGTGAAAAAGAGGAATGAGTGAGCTGAGTAGTAAGCGGGCCACTTGCAACGAGTTGCAGAAGGTTTGACTGTTGTTTGCATAGGGGAGGGGAGGTCACCGAGGCGCTGACTAAGCCAGTCTCTGTTGTCTCATTCAGGAGACGAGTGTCATCATCAATGAGTTCCTTTCCGCACCTCAAAGACAAGCACATTACCTCTTAGTCCCTGTGTTTCCTTAACTCCCCGTCATCCTTTCTCCTCTGATTTTAAGTTTTGAATGATTTTGTACTTTATTTGTACCTACGTAATGTCTTCGAATCGGCTGGAAACGCATGTGGGAAAATGCTTCATTAGGGTAGTGCCTTTTTCTGAAATCGGTTAGACCAAGCACCTCCGTGAAGAAATCAAAATAAATAATACATAAACAAGGTGAAAAGCATGGCAAAAAGTACAACCCCAAATAAGAAATAGTTGGAACAGTATGGAAATGGAGTATTTATTTGGATTTCCTGATAACTGATTTCAAAAAATGGCACTCCCCTATTAAAGCATTCTTTTTTAACTTTCATTTTCCATACTGTTCCAAATATTTCTCATTTGAGGTTGTAATTCTTATGTTCGTTTTCTATTTTTCCAATCCTTTGCGATCCCATCCACATTCCCCAAGAGTGGGTCTGGTTTAAATGATCTCTTGCCATTTCTCACCTTCTTCAAAGACAGAGGCACTACAGAAAGTTCCAGAAAGCCCTGGACACTCATAAACATCAATAATAATTCCATTCAAGGATAAAGGAGAAGCCTGATTGCTCCCTTATTAGCTATAATTCTACAGTGGATGTGACTTTTGGGCATTCAGCCTTGTGTATAAACTGTGTCCTCACAGTCGGGGCACTGTTCTTACCTCGAGCAAGATAAGCAGGGTCTACAGCAAGTGATTTGTGGCACATAAGGTTACTGATAGGTTCAAGTCTCATATTCCACACCAGCAAACTTGAAGTCAAACCTGATAGATGTGTTATGATATTTTGAAGTACTTATGTAACACATTTTTTTGCCGTGGCAAATGACTATCCTCTGCCCTGTGACCTCCCTGCATTGTGACATGACATGAAAAAATGTACAGTAAAGTGAGGAAAAGGAAAAACAAGGTTCACCTTCAGACGTCAGAAAGTGCCATAAAAGAAAAATAGAAAGAAAAGACAAGAAGAGAGTTGTGTGTGTGTGTGTGTGTGTGTGTGTGTGTGTGTGTGTGTGTGTGTGTGTGGAGATGTGTGTAGTCTCTGACCTCCTCTCTGCGTTCAGATCCAGGTCTCTGTATATACCACCTGATCTGCGCCTGCTGAGATTTGGGAATACACTCGAGGAAGGTGGAGTTACTCTGCACCCCGAAGAGGACTCTTTCCTCCGCCCGTCTCCCACCCAGACCTAAAGAAAACAAGGCGAGTCATCGATCCAGTTTTAAGCTTCTTTTCGGTTCTAGCAAAAGTAAATGATCCTCTAGTGGTGACTCCGTCTGATAATCTCATATGTATTCAGAGTTACAGACTTTCTCACTAAGACGGATAAAGGACGAGCTAATAAAAATGAACTAAATCTTCGTACTGTCTTCTGTGTCCCAACACTGACTGGCTGGATCTCCATTCTTGATGTCCTGTCTTCTGGCTCGCCTGGAGAATAAAAACAGAATATTATGTTGTGGTGTGAGCATATTTTAGAAATGCTTTGGAGAGCTTTCTGAACATTATCTCCAGCCACAGTCTTTCAAAACTGCTTAATTTAAGAGGACCTCTGATTACTGCTTACCCTTGATAACTTTGCTTTGTTGGATTGCCTAAACCTAAAACATCTTCTGTGAATTATTGAGTTAATTAAAATTCACAACTTCAATCATGTTATTTAGGAAAGTCTTCTATAATCATGCGCCTTTTTTCTTGCTACTGGCAAAGAAATGCAACTCAGTCTTTCTTGTTTCAAGATGCTTCTAACAGAAATGCCTGAAATAAGGAAAACAGCAGTGGAGGTGAAGCCCATCTCCGCTCACTGACAGACTGGGAGCTGTTAATATACAGCAGTAAATAGTTATAAATTAGTTTCCACAGTTTCCTTGACCTCTGGCTGATGTTGCTCACTTGGGCTCCTTCAGTTTGTATTGATTTCACCTCCCGTCAGAGTGTCTGTGCGATAGGACATCTGTAGCCTCAATGACATTGTGAAGATCAGCTTTCAAAGAGTCCTTGACACCGAAAGCAGGGCCTCCACTGTTGCACAAATCATAACAGCCTCCCCACTGGCCAACAATATGGCAGCGTGGCCCCTGACTGTAGGGTATAGATCCTGCACGGACTAGATTTGTGCAAGCAAGAACACTAACAAAAACACACACACACATAGTTTTGCCCCTCAAGAACTACACTCTGGAGGTGTGGAATGACAATAGCATTAATCAGTGAGAAGCAGCATCTCCAATCAAAGCCTCAGTTCTCAAATGGACTAATACCCTCTGGCCTGGAAAAGTGCTGAAGAGGTAACGAAAACCAAAATAGAAAGCATATTTAGCAACAAATATAAACTCCTTTTGACAGCCCCAGACTAAGGGAACACGCACACTATATGAAAGTAGGGCAACAAAGGGTCACTTTAAAGCAGTTGGTACGAGTCTTGTTCCTTTTGTTCATTGTGAAAGACGTGCTTTTCACAGCCATTGTTGGACTTAATTAAACTATGGCACATATTTTTTTAAACAAAAGCATAATTAAACAAAATATGACTAGGAAATTAACGTGAGCGGACAAAAGAAAGGTGTTTTCAAGACAGACTTAGTGTCAACATCGTGGGAAAATAACATTTACACATGGATTTAGTTGCCTTTTTATGACGATGTGAAGCAGTGCGCAGTGAAACGACTCTTTTAAATAGAACAAGTTACAGCAAATGTAAATGTTATATTATTATTACTATTTTGTATGTTGTACACCGCCACTGCCATTTGGCTTCATGATTTTATTCTAGCAAATAATACATTTGAATCCAAGATGATTTAGGCTCATTAGTGTATAAAAACAGACTGCAAAATTAGAAACGGTGCCAACTTTGCTGCCATTTGAATCTGCAAACAGTAAATTTCAGTGTGATTTTTGCTTTTAATGAGTCAAGCTGGGAATTTAAGAAATAATTAAGTAAACCATGATGTTTTGGATTATGCTACATAATAACTACAACTCAGCTTAGTGTCTAAGTGTTTAGCATCAGTACGTTCAACGGAAAAACAGAGAGTTTTTAAGTACCTCTTGGATGCGGGGACGTATCGTGAACATGTATGTCCATCCCAGGCACAGTAGGGGTCTCTTGCCAGGCAGCACTCAGCACAGGCATGTCCATAGAGGTGACATCTACTAAGGGAAACCTGGGCGAGACCCTCACTTGAACCCACATAGAGCTGTTGCTGTAATGAAACACACGACACCGTAGAAATATTAATAAAATAGCCAAATTTAGCATCAAAACAGAATTCATAGGGCAGAGCTGCAACAAATATATACCAAAAAAAAAAGAGTTAAATTATGTGCACGAACATGAACAACATAAATCTACCCTTTAAAATGGCAAAATGATTTAAGGAGACCGCAGAGACAGGAAACCACGGAGATTTAAGGATTTCTTCGTGGGAGGAATTTTTACAAATGTGTTCTTAGGATCTGCTCTGACTCGTCTGAAGTTAACGAGATTCCAAAACAGAACTTCAACAACAACTACTGAAAGCACT
>JAPQRN010000022.1:10028026-10049370 GCA_037367275.1 Coranthus polyacanthus
TAGATGTGTGTGGTGAAAAAAACCTGGAAAACTTGGAGTTCTTCAAGCACCACTTCCTCTGTTGACCAGTTCTCTTGAGTGATGCTGACCACTTTCAGAACCGAGCCGATATCTACAACAGGAAAAAAGGAACGTGTGCTTTTTTTTATCCAGAAATTATAAATCATATAAATCCGCCACTGTTTTTATAACTTCTGTCCTACTCGAAGCCAATATCATACTCGAAAATGAGCTTTAACAATTTCACAATTATTCTAATTATTGTAATGTGTACATAACAATTACATATTGTTTAAAAGAATTAGAAGCACTGTTGAAACCCAAAAGAGGGTACTGGATCAAAGCTTAACCTTTCATTCATCATTTTCTCCAACAAAACCAAGACACTATCAGCTAACTCTATTGGGTCAAAGACTATGGGCTTCGCATGGTCACCTAGTGCCCTCTGTTGGTCAAACAGAATTATGAATCATCTAAGAGAAGTGTGCCTCACCTGTTCCAAGGAACATGACTTCATACTGTCCATCCTCTGCTAAAACTCTGTCCACGACGATCTGCGTCAGGGTGTAGTCTACGCGGACACGTGTAAACACAGGGCGACCAGTCAGAGGATACACAGAGCGGTACATCAGAGGGTGGAAGCGAATGAAACTGACCACCTCATCTGGAAAGTCTTTGGTGGTTTTAATCCTTGGATCATATGTCTTGCTTGGGCACTAAAGGGCAAAATAAAAAAGTGTAAACTCCTGCAACTTCTTAAAAATAACATGATGATTTCATCCTCTGAATTTATTAAGTCATTTTTTTTCTTCTTGTTATTCTCCTCAGAAAACTTACCATTGCCTCCTGTTCCTCCATTTACTGGTGCATGTCTCCCTCTAATGGCTACATTAAGAATCGCAGGATGCAAAGCACATCTGGAACATCTGTTTTACGCCTGTTCCACCTTTCAGTGTATTTATATTTCCCTAACACAGTACTCACTGTGCTGCACACTTGAAGTTTACCCCCAAGTTCACCATAAATTCTTATCCCCCTTGATTAACTTTTTTTAAACAAAATGAAACAGAAATCTGATTAAAATGTAAAGTGACCTCTTTTGAGTCAAGACTATGTCATATATCCTGAGGTTCAGATGTGAACATGCATACTCTGACTTTGAACATTTCACCTTTTAATACTCTGAGACACACATTTGGTATTTATTATTTTGTAATTAGTAAAAACAGAAAATTGTATTTGTTTGATTAAAAGAAAATATTTGCAAGGAGGGATCGTTCTTCATTTCTCACTCTTTTTGCTATAAACGCACCGTTCCAGGACGGGGATAGGGTATCCTCCCCTCGTATTCCACCCATCGGTGGTCGGGTCCTTCCTTGTGGGCGTATGGTCCATTAAACACAGCCCTTATGTCTGCCATACTGTACACACATACTGCTGAACCATGGAAAATGGAGCTGAGGGGAAAGTGGAAACAAGAACCAAGTTAGAAATGGGGTTGAAAGGGGGATAGGAGTGGTGATGATGACACGCGAAGACTAACGAACATACCTGGAGGTGGTAAAGACCGCATACACTGTGGGGTTTTTGTCATCTCTGCTAGGAAGCAAGAAGATGTCCTCTACATGGAAGAAATGGAAATGATATAAAGGCACTTGCATCTACACAGAAAAGATTTCAGTGATCACACGTGTCAGTTTTGCTTTTACGCACAAGTATCTCACCGAATCTACTTCCATTTTTATTCACATGCTGCAGGTGCTATAGTCTACGACCGGCCACCGAAGAGCTGCACTACTGGCACAATTCAAAATGAGGTCCTTATTTAAAGTGCACTCTGAAGGTAGTTTCTAGAAGTTATAGCTGAATTTACTGGCCTATATTTTCACTTTTTCCTTTCACTTACGAAGCTCATCGAAGTGCGTGTCCACTCCGTCGGGTCCTGGGATGGAGCACACGAGCCTGGCTTTGAGGAAGGTGGTCCATTTGTTGGTCAGGCTCCTCAGCCCACCCACATCATTCTGAAACACAACCACATGCCTTTGTAACAAAACCCCGCTCAGCATAGTGCAGCTGTCCGTGATGGCCGAAGAGCAGTCGCAATTAATAATGCACACTTCATACTAGGCCCCAATCTGAGCGTAATCTGTCTAATGGACCTAAAAACAGAGACAACGCACAGCATCCCAGTCTGACTCAGATTCCCTGCACTAATTAGAAAAATAAACAAGTGAACCACATGCTTTCAGTACAGATTTGCTTATTTGAAAAGCACAAAGGTGACCTTGTTAGTATAATGACAGGCAAGAGTAATTGAAAAGGGAGAGGGAGAAGAAAGCGAAGAAAAAGGGAAAAACATTAAACGGAAAGAAAAAGAAATGGAAGTATAGAATGTTGGAGAGGAGCACTAAAATCAAGTGAGGCTGTTGATTAATAATGCAGGTTTAATTTTAGCATAAGAATTGCTGTTTTAAGTTGCGACCTTTGATTGAGCTATGGTAAGAACGTTCGAGTGCACCTTTTTTTTCATGCATTGAAAACTTAAGAGAGCCTCCTTATTAAACCTGCCCAGTGCACGACTAAGTGGTAAAGCAAAGACCTGTGTTTAAAAGACTGGGGGAAAAGAAAATGTAAGCACTTAATGAGGATGTTTCACAATGGTGATAATCTTCAAAGAGGACAGAAATGAAGTGCTCTCATTCTTTTTATATGCAGGAACTCAGTGAAAGTGAAGAGAAATACAAGGAGCGAAAGAGAGAGATAGTTAAGAGAGTAAGAAAATAAAGACTGTAATCCAGTGGAATCTCCTTCCAGTCTGCCTTACAGCTTACTCCCAAGTCATAAATACGCTGAAAGCTTTTCTCAAAGAATGTAGCAATAGACCTTCAAACACTAATAGCAAACTGCTGTCTGGGATAGTGCCATTTGGAATGACTTACAACACAGTATATGCTATACAAAAGGTCCCCAATCATCAATTTATCCTGCTTTTGTCCCCAGTCAGCTGCGCACTGTCCAGTCAGGCTTATACGGTAGTGCAGCACTGTTTTGATGTGCTGTCAAACAGAATTTAATAGGCGGTGAAACATGATAGGCGTCACAAATGTCTTGCAGTATATAACAACTGAACAGAGACACATTTCGTGCTGCATAAATGAAGGCTTTTAGCTATGAGATCTGGGAGCGTCCTTCCAGCACCAGAACATTCAAACGACACGCAGCTTTTTGTCTGCGCAATACATGTAACGTGACCACATTGCACTAATGTCAGAAATGGATTAATGCAAGGAATAAAAAGATGGTGCAAAGACTTTTCAGGTGCATCAATCAGTCACAATCAATGCAGTGGCACTCTGAATTCCTTATCAGTGGAGTACAGAGTGGTAAAAACCATGATTTACTGCCCCTGACAGCCACAGCTCACTGCTTATTCAGAGGTCTACAAAAGAAGAATGTATTAGGAAGGCCTCCTCCTGGGGGACATAAAGCACTTCTGTAGTGGCCGACACAGAGATCCTTATCCAATCAAATCTCTGTAGAAATAATGTTACCCCCCTCAACATACCCTGTAAGAGGTCTTGCATTCCTGCTGTCTTTTTGTTCTAGTCCAATACATCTTTTTGGTCCTGCTCCCGCTTCGTAAAAAAAAAAAAAAAGCACCATTTCTTTCACTGCAAGCTCATTCATTCAAAACATTCATGTCCAGCATCCCGGTTTGGGATTTCTCTGTCGTCTTCTTCCTCTTCTTTCTTGCATACTCGTCCATCTGTTATTTCCTCACATCCCTTCCGTGGCTCTGCGTACCTCCTACTTTCTACACTTCGCTTGTACAATATCTCACCTTGCACACACGAGCCACTCGGGACAGGATGCTCTTGTCGTTGCCCTCCCAGGACACCTCGCGGAAGAAAAAGTATATCTTATCATCATCTGGATTGTAGGTGTCTGCAATGGGATGAGCAGATATAAACCGGGCCTCTAAAGACATAAAGAGGAAGAGGGAGAGTGGGGAGAGTGTTAAAATAAGTCAGGTAATATCTTTGCCATGCACTGTGGCTTAGTGATGGCATTTACGCTACACTCTGCTCACGTTTATTTACAGTTTTGCTCTTTTACTAAAGAAAGGTTGATTTATATCTGTTTCTTTTTACTAAGCTCAAACGTGGGCTGCACATTCATCTTTAACCTGTCTTACAGTTCACTACATGGAAGTGGTTACCACAATATTTAAATAACTCTATTCTGCTTGACCATTTCCCTAAAAACGTAATAAATAGTAGTGTCGTCAGTATTCAGATTTTTAAACAATATGGCGCTAAATGTGCCAAAGTCCTGTAGTCAAAATCTTACATATGGGTTAACATAAACATATTTTATAATCTCAAGATATGCTTGTAGGTAAAAGCTTAATAAAACTGTCAAATAAATGTAGTGGGGCAGAACGTACAATATTTGTGTCAGGAATGAGGCAGAGTAGAATATAAAGTAGCAAAAACAGGAAGATATCACGTAAAAGGAAAACATCTCAAAACTGTACTTTTACTCAGTGCTTAAGTAGAAATAAATATATCACCACTGACATGAATCCAGTTCAGCTCTGTGCTCTAATCTCCCTGATACAGGGTGAAAGAATATAACTGTTTTCAAAAACAAACGCTGAGAATATTTTGTGATTATTGTTTTCAGACATAAGACACTGACAAGGGACTGTTAGAGGAAAGGTAACTGGAAAACTGTACGTAATGTAGGAAATAGTGAAAAGGAGACTCCAGACAGCACGTAACCATCGGTGTCCTGATTCAGAGGGGAACTAGTCCAAAGGCTTAAGTGTTGCAGTGACATTACATCAACATTAGCTCGACCCCTCGAAGCTGAGCCAACCACCCGAGGGTGATTCCCCAACTGGAACAGCTTAATGTATGACTGCTCATGCACTCGACAGAAGGTCATTGATAGTCCTGCAGCATTGAAAAGATGTTCCACAGGCATACGGGGAAAAAAACGCGGCAGGAAATGATGCGCTTTTTTCTCTCTCTGTCCTGCCCTGCGCCAACATATGCAGTATACACACAGTGAGAGAGAGAGAGACACAGAGAGAACCTAACTGAGAGAGAGAGAGGGAGAGAGACGTAATTGCTACAAACATCTCTGACTCTGTGGTTGTGAAATGTGGAGACCATGTGTAAGGATTTAGATCCCAGTGACAACTGTTGATACACGACAACCCATCAGTGGCTGTAAAACTCAAGACTGGAGATGTATACAGACAGAAGACTCCTTCCTCCAAGATGTGCATGTCTAGTGTGTGTGTGTGTCTATGTGTGTGTGTGTGTGTGTGTGGGTGCGTGGTTGCATGCGGTTGTGACTAAGACTGTGAACTTTGTGGCACACTGTAAATTCCCCGGTAGGTGTGGTCCCTGTTCAGCTATGGCATTCATATAAAAGTTCCAGCTAAACGAATAAGTGGGCTGTTTTCTCTGCACTGGAATGCCAATAACCATCCTGAGGGCACAGAGAGGCTCCTTTGTATCAGCAGACAAGCTGGAACTTTGGAAAAAAAAAAAAAAAAAAGCAATAACAAGTTTGAATGCAGTCGGCGTGTTAATGTGGATGTGCCCAAGCATGTGTGTACCATTGATCCAGTAGTCTTCAGAGATGTCAGTGCGTATGTAGTGCTGATCCGGTGGAGGGCCCAGGGACCGCGTGAATGTCGTGTCTTTACCCAGGAAGTCTGAAGCGGTGCCTGAATACAGATACTGATCTGGACCAGCGGAAGACAAAGATCAATCAGTCATCATGATACAATATAATACAAATACATGTAATCCTTTTCATTTAATTGGCATATTTGTATTTCAAAATCATATAAAAAAATATAAACTGTTCAAAAAAGGTCCACAAAAAAATATTTGTATACTAAATATATCATACTATTTTATGCCGCGTCCTGATACACAGCCAGTCTGTCAATCACGTGTCGACCAAACATGAGAAAAAAGGCCTGTTTGAATCATACTGACTGCTACGAGTCTCCTTTTCCTCGTCAAAATGGTGCCTCCTAATGATTCTATTGCTTCTGATATAAAGCTTTCTCTTCAAAACTGAGATCTTTCTTGGTCATTTTCTGCTTTACCTCAGTGATCCCAAATACAAACACACAGACTAAAACATCTTTCAAGAAACTAACATACGAAGGAGAGATAAGGCTCACACTTGTTTACAATTCTCTGCCAAGTAACTTAGTTTCTGCTTTGTCTACTCGCGTATTTCTTGATGAAAATACATTAGAGAAAGTGCTGGGAAAACAGATACACAAATATAAATTCATCCAAACAACTGCGAGGAGATTTGAAGAGAAACGTTATTTATTCCTTGGGAAATGGTGCTTTGGAGCAATACAGTTCTGCTGCATGAGCGATAAGGAAGGCAGAGGATTGCTGCAGTATTGTACGATGGCTCATCTTACCTGTGAGGACCGACGTGAATGGCTGCAAGGGATCAAAAGGACATTTCAGTCTGCCAGACTCCGCTGTGCTAGACAGCAGTTGGAACACACCATCCTGAGAGACGATAAGAAAGACGGGAAGATAACGTTACACCGGCTACTATAAGGACATTCAAACATTTACATCCAACTCTTAAACCTCAGCAAAATTCGTTCTGAGAAATGACTTACTTATCGCGCATCTACTTTACCTCTCTGCGTCCAGTAATTTCAATAAACGCACAGGTGGGGTGGAAGGCTCCTGTCCCACAGGCATAGACGTGTGTTTGATTGTAGTTGTGGAGGACCCTGACAAAGTTTGCACACTCCAACTAGGACAGGGAAGGGCAGACAAAGATTATATTACTGAAAGCACAACTGACAGTCTGTATTACAACACATAATGTTTGTAATCTATATCGTCTTTCTTCGAGTGGCGACACTTACATTCACATTTTTTCCTGCCAGTTTGCACATTTCCACTCTGTCCCGAGAGGCAGGCCAGTAAATCTAATGACAGACAAATAAAAGGAGGAACTTTTCAACACGCATGAAGCGCAATATCCCACAGTGCACGTAAGCCTTTAATTGTGGATAGTAAAAAAAAAAAAAGAAGTAGTCTGAGAATGGTCACAAATGTATATTACATGACCTACAAATGACAAATAAGATTTACAAATGTGTACAAGTATTTGTGCATAATTTGGGTACTGACAAATGCACATTCCAATCCGCAAACAAATACAAAGCAATCTGAATAAACGTACAGCAATTTTATAAAAGCACATATCACATCCTGAATAAATATTAATACTAACTCCACACACAATAAGTAACCTACTTGTGAGTATCAGGTGATCCATGCACACACATTTCAAGATAAGATAATATATCCTTTATTGTTCCCACAGGGAAATTTGGTCTGGGCAGTAAAAACGTAATACAATACCAAAGCCAGATAATATAGTACGACATCAAGACACAACAATAAATACAAACAGCAATATAACATCTGGACGTAACAACAAATAACACAACACTAGAGGAGACATTTTAGATGAGAAAGCGTTAAAAGAATACAAAGATATTGCACATGCATTCATTTATTTGTATGCAAAGGAAGCTTTTTAAAAAAAATTCAAATGATCAGATATATGAAGTTGAAGTTAAAAATCTGGATATATATATATGTTCATTTTTATTCAGGCTGTGATATGCGAATTGCAAAATTGCTTTAGCTGTGTTCAAATTGCTTGGTATTTGTGTGTGGATTGAAACCCTCATCTCTGAGTCCCAGTGTAATGCACAAATCATCGTACACATTTGTAAATCTTGTTTTTCATTTGTAGATCTTGTAATACACATTCGCAATCAAATTACTGTTTTCACTCCACATTTAACTAAGCCTATAGCAACATACATTGGTCTTTCAGTAATTCTCAATTATTATAGTTCTGAAAATTCAAGTGTTTTATTGATTTCAGCTTAAGGAACTAGAACAAAGCCAGTATAATGTGTTCAAGCAGCAATGTGTTCACAGCACAGCAGCCAGAAGATCATCAATCTTATGAGAAATGTTATCGTAAATCTTATAATAAGCCTCTACATTTCCTACCTATTCATTTTGGAGTGAGCGTAAAGTCCCCCCTCGAGTAAAAATGCGTTTCACTTATTGTTCTCACCTTGTCAACCCTAACCTTGTTCTTTCTTGTCTCTTACTGTAACATTTTAGGGATTAGTGAATAAGTGCTCTCAGTTGTACAACAGGTTACACCTCCAGGTGTGATTATATTGAGAGCAGTAGATGTAGATGATTTACTATCCCTTCAATGTACCCCATCATGTTCATACATGTGTTATAACAGGCTTATGTGCTTAGCGTGTTGCCTCCCCTAAACCCTACCAAGGAGAGCTATCGCCAAACTTACTCATGGCTCAACTGAGCCTGAATACGCATGCAAACACACCAGCACGTTAAAACATCTTATGATTCCAAATCATTGCATACCACTGAGGAACTCGTACATAAAACCAGTGTTACAACGTGATGTGTTGACTGAGTACTGAGGGCTGTGAAAAGGATTAAAATGGTTTTGAATCCCATGATTTGAAATAATCAATGACCCGGTTTTAAAACAACTATCGTACAAAAGTTTGCAACACTGCAGCTATTCTTTGAAAAATTAAGGTAGAAAGAGCTAGATCGAAAAACGCGTGGCGCCGTTTTATCACCGAAGTGTCCCTCAGCAGGTATGCCTCTTCATTAACTGATAAACACTAAGTTTGTGTGTCTGGATTATATTCAGTGCCTGGACCTGGTCCCAATCGGCCCTGATAATTAGTCTTTCAGAGTGTATCTCCCTGGCATCAGTATCAATGACTAGAGAAGCAACAGAAAGGCAACACTTTGAGAGCAAAACTAAGAGTTAAAACAACCAGATAAAGATCAAATAAACACACTGCTGTCCCACTTGCAGATCAACCTCAGCTGCATAAACACACAGTCACATCTACAAATTTTCACATATGGCATTCGTCCAGAAGCATTTGTGTGTTTGTGTATACATGTGAGTATGTGTGCCCTGTTAATGCGTATACTGTATGTATGCATGTGTGTGTATTCAGCAACATGATGACCCGACTTCATCAGACAGACAGTTTCAGACTGCTTTTGACTGAAAGGTGACCTTTTTACTTTAAAATAATACATGTCTGAGTGCATTCCAGCTAGTCAGTAAAGAACTGGAGAAAAACATCTGACATCACCCCGGTTAATGGCAGGACAGGTATAACTGTCATGTAATAATGAGGTATACACAGAGAATAGCAGAGGTTATTATTGTGTCTCAAGTAACTCCAAGCGTAAGTTTGCATGCGGCTGGGGATTAGGGTCGATGCATGTATAAGAGAGAATCTCCATCTCTTGTTCAGACTTGAATTTCCTCCAGCACTATCCCTCTCTCAGTGGGTGTGGGGACTCTTACAACTGCTGTAAACACTTCAGAGTCTACCTAAACAACCTCTCAAGTATAGCAAATGGCCTACAGAGCCAAAAGCAGTTGTTTATTTGTTGCTCTAAATCCACGCTTGGCCTCATTTTTTTTTTTTTTGTCTTGAAGCTGGAGTTTAGATTCTTCTATATGCCATCTTCTGAACATTTCAACTCTAAACTGTTCCCAGAATCGTGTACCTTTCTGGGACTTCTGCTCTGATTGTCCGGATCCAGCAGGTAGATGTAGTCCCTGGCTCCCAGGAGTAGACGGCTTCTCTCTTCATCCAACAGCAGCGAATGGGAGTGGAGGCCATCGGAGGGGCCCAAAAACAGAGACACACTGCCAGCTTGCCGCAGTTCTGGGAGAGAGACAGACACAGATAAATAAAGACATTCATGAATACCCGGAATACAACATATGCACATAGCTCGCATTTAACAATCCATCATCGAGTGCCGAATTGCGACGTCTTGCAAAACGTATTTTAGCAGTATTGGGCTGTCAGTGCTCTTACTCTTGCAGTTTACTGATACATAAATCCAAAAGGTAACCACCAGGTTCCGTCTTCTGGTGAAAGACATGTCTTGGCTTGACTTGAAAGTGACTAATCCTCTGTGGTTCAACACCTTAGCTACACGTATTGATAGAGAAGAGATACAGTAGCAAAGATTTCAACAGCTGTCAGGTTTTGCATTATCAGGGTATTTTTAAAGCTAGAGCTTTAACCAGATATCTTTCAGTTTATCCAGATGTGGGAGATGCGGGATTTATTATCTGATAGTCCAAGTGCTAATGGAACCAGATGTCATTTGCAGATGATTGAACATCATTAAAAACACAAACTGTAACATATTCCTGTTATTGGTAAAAATGAGATTAGATCGTGATGAGAACAGGTGGAATACCTGTTGATCAATCGTTATCTAGTGATACAGGTTTCTGTTTGATAGGGCTTTTCCAGTACACAGTAGTAACATCCATACACAATGTAAAAAAAAAGATTATTTTTTTATATAAGATGTATTTTTGTTTGTGATGGTTGGTCTGTGACTGCTTGTCTCCAAGCTCTATTATAAAGTTTTCTGTGAGATGAATATTGACATTCTCAATACAGTGTTCTTGATCTTGTTGATCTCAGGAAATCTCTCCTATTGCGAGTTTCTTTTCAGTGCGCCAGTATAGCAACATGCCTTGTATAAACACTTGCTCAATGTGGGGGAGTCCTGTGGGAGTCACTTTGAAAGGATTGACATTGTGATTACCCTCTTGGTGTGAAGGATTGGAGAGGTTACCAACCTTCAATATTTGAACTTCAAGGAACCCTCCACACCATGCAATCCTGCTTAATACCTCCTCCTATACACAGGCTCACACACACACACACACGGCACCCACACATGCTTATATCTTTCACCCCTACACACACATCACAGAAGACTAAACCTCACACAGAGATTAGGCCCGCTAGCACTTGGCTAGCGCTAATCTGTTCTGTAAACACACCACACTATGAGCCCATTGAAACAGCCCCCTTAGCTGTTTCTGCTTAGCACAGTACTCTATACCTTTCTTAATGGAAGAGGGACCTCAATAGCCCCCTCAACAGCTCTTATTTGGATCCTCCACTGGTGCTCACACATCTATTTGAGTAAGACATCACCAAGGTGTCTTTTAGCCAATGGGTTTAGGCCCTGATGCTATGTGATACGAGTGCACATCACCACATAACTCAGTATGAGTAGCTATGCTTGGGTTTCCTTGTAACCAAAAAGTGAGTCTGAATGAAGCATCATGTGGAAAAGAGGTGGCACATTGGTGCAGTCATGTTGTAAATCCTTCCGCTATAGGCTATGTACTGTCCGATTATTTAACCATGAATTGGACCATATAGAGACGAAGCATACTGAACTGAGGTGAGATGAAATGGAGCCGCTCATGTTACAAGGTTACAGTCTCACCTGGCATTAATATGCAGTCTGGGATGTTCTGTCCATGGTTTCAGAATACACAGTTAGTGTTACATGTTGTTAAGACAATGCAAGGTGCCCTTTAATACTGAATAGCTCACTTGTTGAGAAGTTAACAAATAATAAGAAATGTGTGTGTATCCTACAAAATGTCCTTCTTTATAATAAATAGTCTATAAATTACACAGGATTAGGACTAAGCACGCGTGTATAAAATCATCCCTCTGGTCACTAATCAAGTAAGTACAAAGATCTAATTTAGCTGTGTATTAAAAAAAAGACTTAGATCACAACAAAATACTTTAGTTTCCATATGGCAAAAGGCCACATTAGTGAATGATTTTGTTTGAAGGATTTCTGAATGTTTGAGGAAATGAGGAAAGTTCACAAGATTTCAGCTGAAGGTAGTTGTTTTGGAAGTGTTCACTCAATCAGGGATGATTTCACTTTGATCATTTAGCCTTCACTCATTGAAGCTGCACTTTCACGGGAGGCTGATGTGATGTTTGAAGAGTGATCTCTGCTGGGTGGTGTTGCTTTTGAAGAGAAAATGAGACGATGACAAGATATGTGTATGATGTGTGTGCACTGAGTTGGGGAGGTTGGAGGCGATTTTGCTTTTGACGGATTCTTCTTTGCTTGAGTCATTCTGACTGAGACAGCCAAACATGGACTTTGTTTTACTACCTTTTTTTCTGCATAGTCAGATCGTGCCTGTCTTGAATGAACAGTACTGTTTTTAGTCTTGGTCGTAGTCAACAATGAGAATCAAAGTGAAGAGAAAAACCCTGAGAAAGAATCAAAAAATGTATAATAATAAGTAATATTTGGCCCCATTACAATGCATTCATATGAAATAATACACTACTTCATTTTATCAGCTGCTCAGCTTGAAACAAACATGAAATGAGACAAACTGGAAAGCTAAATACTACCCTAACTGCTGAGTAAACACTGTCCCTAGCAATCATTATTCCTGCTGCTACTTACATATATTTATGTTGGACACTCAAGACATAAATATGAATCTATTTCCAGCCACGCTGAGTTGGAAGGTTTTGACTTGAAGAGAGCTTTTAGAGGTTGAAGTTGGAGTGAGTTTACTTATAGGTCACAGTAGGGATTCGATTTTATGGAGCAAGACTGAAGTTCATTTGTGTGGTTTCTTTTAGCTGATGCATAGCTTGAGGGATGGAGACTTTGAAGTAAAGTTTGCACTGGATTTCAGAATTGGTTTTAAGGAGAGCAATAATTTAGCTTTCCCCTGGAGGCACAAAGTAAAGCTTAACATTAAGTTGATGCAAAACCTAGCACATGGACAGAGTGTACACTGCCACAGCAAAGAGGGACCGGGTCATATACACAGAGCCAAGTGAATGACAATCTTCTATGGACCAGGAGCAAACAAATAAAATGTTATGTACTATATGTGACTTGCAACAACACTGTATTCTATTTTTTAAAAATCTAATTTTACATAAGCATAAGTCTTGACTAAATAATTGTGACATTTTTGTGTCCGTAGGGAAAATATAGAAGTATGAAGTGGCCAAATGGACCAGCAGTCTTAAGTCTTAAAGCTGTCACTGTATTTTCCAGTAATGTTTCAGAGCTAATTTACTTGAACAGTTTGACTGAGTCGGTACTAATCTCTCTTTTAAATTTGTCTCCTAGCTGTGCGCACAAATTCCCCTAGAGAAATAGACAAATGGAGCACAAAATGTACCAAAAAAAAAAAAAGAAGCTAGACACACTGACTAACTGAACAACTAAAGGACAAAAAAACAATCAAAAACCAATCAGAGATGTAAGTCAGCAGAAATGAAGCGTTGTGACTCCAAACAGGTGCAACTGCACCAGTGGTAAATGAAACTTATCCATACTTTATTACGCACTGAAAACATTAAAGTAGATGATCAATTAAATGCAAAAATGAAACAATAATTAGGTTCAATGGAATCAACAATACTTCAGTTCTTACCTCTGTGGCTGAGTTTGACCCTGGGGACACTTTGTTTGATGCTTGCTCCAAAAGGGAGGATGGCCAACAACATCAACCCCACTAACACAACCACTGGAAGGGATAGTATCCTCATCGTCTTCCCTTTGCTGCCATAATTGCTGCCAGACATGAAGTGCGGAGTCCCAACTTTATCCGGACTCTGATTGCCACAGTCCTCTTCCTTCATGGTGTGTGGAGTGGTCTTGGTCTACTTTCACTCTGTCCTTCTCTGCAACCCTGGAGGAAGACCAGTGTAAAGAGTCAAGGGAGGAGCAATCATAAGCGCATGTGTGTGAATGTGCATGTGTGAGTAGCCTATTCTAACTTCATGCAGGATATCTCTACTTTTCTGCCGTTGCTATTCAGCTGTTTCACCATGGAGCCCTACAGGCATGTCGCCTTTCTTTGCGCGTCCTACATCAGCTGTTGCCTGTCACTGGCTTTCCTTTTGTGTTGCTTTTAAATCTGTTTGCCCAAAACAAAGGTCAGGCAAACAAACAGTCACGTTCTACCATCTTTCAGCCTGCAATGCTTCTTTCAGTCTCTGCTACATCTTCTTTTCACGCGAATAACTCATTTAAACTCTTCACGTTAATTATACTTGCCAATCGCTTTAGTAGTGTCTGATGACCCTGTCAGCTCCTCCTTTATGTCCTTTAAAAAAATGGGCCATGTCTTGTGTGGGGTGTCACAGTGAATTTAATAGGCCAATAGCACAGACATTAGTCCAGACTCAGTAAAAAGTGAACTCTAAGCATGAACAGTCATGGGAACACTTACTGGCTTTTCTGTTGCTAATAAGCAAGGAGAACTTGAGTGATGTGCAGTAAATGAACATGGGACCAAGTGGTATTATTGAGGCAACGAGGGGAATGTTTTGCTCAGAAGACAACATTCGCATTTAATGATAAGAAAAGTGAGAAAATGATCATCAAAGGTCAGTAAGGCATGTAACTGATTATATCAGTTTGCAGAATTTCCTTTTCTTTAGTAGCACTGATGGACAAGTAAAGGAAAAAAAAAGCAGGAAATAAGAACTCATTAGTATTTTAAGAGTACCTCTATTTTTGTTCCACCTTAAGGAAGTCCATCACATTAAGTGGTTTCGTGGAGTGCAACATTACCTCCTGATTACCCTACACTTTTTAATCATTTTGTGTGTGTGGCATATCACCCTTATCAACATTATGGATACTATTTTTTAAAGCTGCATTCCTGTATTCCACAGCTACCTAGCTACTAATTAACCAGGCCATTGATGAAGGATGGGGAAATTAATGAGTGCATCAAAAGAATGTGCGACCTCCCCCTCAGACCTTATTGCTTCGTCTCCCTCATTCATTTCCACCTCCATCTCCGTGAACATTCATCAACTTGCCACATGACAACATAAACAATGTCAAGCTAAATTAGTAGATCTGATGTAACACGCGCTTTCACATATCTGAAATACCCCGAGCGTGACACGGAGCGTGGTGCCTTCACATTTTGTTTGTCAGAAGACGAAATTCTTTACCAAGCGAAATAGTATCTGTTGAGAAATTATATATGGTGAAAATCTGGCCACATACACTGATTCAAGTCCACAGACAGAGATTTGTACTACATGATAAAATGAATAATGGCATGTTGGCAGACAGATAAAAGCTTTAATAACTCATTTCACTCACTTATTCTCCCTGTCAAGATTTGTTATCCGTTGTTTGAAACCTGAGTTCATTGTGGAGAATCAGGGCAGAGTGGCAAAAATCCAAGCACCCTGTGGCTTTAAAGTGAGAGGATTAGACACTGATAAACAGACTGTTGTTTATTTAAGATGACAAATTGAGGCACCTTCACACCTTCAGGGTTAGAAATACAGATATCGAGCTGTGTGAGATGGATGGGCAATCAGCAAAGTGAGTGAGAAAGTTAGAGAATCTACGAAAGTTTAAACCTGTGCAGCCTTTGCACACTTTGTGAGTCCCAGTGATAGCGCTGACGAGGTTCATCCTCTGCTACCCTCCTCTACCCTATCTTTAGGGAAGCAGTGACACAATCTCACCCATGTGAGTAGTGATCGTGTAATGTATCTCTCTTCAACGCTTGGCTGCACACATCTATCAGTAGTGGAGGGCTGTGCGGCACTCCTCTGGAAGAACAACCCCCCCCCAAACAAAGGAGAAGCGTAAGTGATAGAAGAGGAGCATTAAATAAATGCCATCTGTTCTGAAAACTATTACTATAGTAGAACAACACGCATTATACCGGGGAAAGACATGACAGCCAGCCAATTCTTGGGAAAGAGTGGATAAGGGAGATGAAAAACAGGACAGAGAAAAATAGCTAAAGAGAAAGGTGAGAATGAAAAGAAACAGACAGCTTATGCCACGTGGGTTAAGCTAACACCCCTGTTTCCTGCCAACTAAATTCCCTGTTGTCTTTGGCAGCATGACCGGCACACGTTGCAGGGGGTGATGGGAAACAATCCCGATGGTGATGGTGACAGATTTAAAGTTACGAACCAATGTGGCGTTGCTGGCTTCTGATCTTGACCAAACATATAAAATCTCACAGACTCCTCAAATGTACAAGTACTAATGGTTTGGGCCACCAAAAAAATACATGTGACATACAAGAAGCATTCACCACCATGAACGAGAAACTTAGAATGATATATCAGAGGAAATGTTACGTGGTTAAACTTTAAAAGGACATATTTCCAGTGGAAGTCGCTAACGGCCATAGGGGAGCAGACGGTGAAAAATTGCTCTGGCCGTGGGCATTCTCACACGGAGACCACCACTAATGAGGCATTTAGCAACACCCAGGTGCCCTGTAGAGTGTACTATTATCACATCCCTCCATCTCCACAGGACAGAGTGCATTAGCTTGGCTATTTGTCATTATTCCCTGACCACAGGCACTGACCAGGCAGAACAACATAGGTAATTGTTTCTAGCTCTCAAGACATTCGCTGTTTTTCTTGGCAACAGTCAATCAAGTTTTTTTTTTTTTTTTACTTTGCATTTAAGCAAAGCATGTTTCTCCCATGTGAGTCTGTGTGAGTTCGTGTCTTGTAGGGATAATACACAACTACCTCCAGACCACACTATTTGTGTTTTCACTAAACACAATGTATAAAGCCTGCACAAGAAGCATTACATTTTTTTATTGGTTATAACTCCAGTTATAGATGGCAGTAAAAAAGAAACACAACACTGTTCAAAAACCAACAAGCACGGTTTTTATGTTTTATGTCTTGGAACTGTAATGTACAGTATATTTTAGAAGAAGGGCACTTTGTTAAACTTCATAACAAGCTAAATATAGTTCAAACTCCCTCTGTGTTTTAAAGCTCGTATAAAAAGTAGAAACATTTATTTGGAGGGTCTAACATCACTTTCTCCTACCTCCCATCTAAACTATGTTAATGTATAGCATAGTATACTATGTTTTACCATTGTTAAAACGACATCAATCGATTGTAAATCTCACTTTGTTTTACTACATGCTCAGAATTAACCAGTGCTAGAGAACAAATATAAAACATGTGATCCTGTGATCGAAAACTTCAACCCTTTTACTCTTATCCTAAAGCTTTATGGGAACTTTTACTATATTACTTCTTCCTTTTCTTCAGTGATTTGTTTACCCAAGCCATAAAGTAAACATGGAGGCAGCAAGCTGTGATTCATTTTAGATTGGAACCTCAAACATTACCCCTCTTTATCTGAGTGAACACCATATCTTTCAGCACAGCATGTGCATCTCCTGGGAAATTACATATCACTCCAAAAAATGAACGTAAAACAAATTGCCAAAATATCCCCTTCCACATGAAATTTAATCATCCAAACATGGTGATTGAGACAGAGATGAACTTTGAAGTTGAAAATGCAGCAGCAAATTAGCCCTAAATAATGAATGCATGTTAAAAAAAAAATGTTAGGTAAGGATATCTAATCCCTCTCCACGGACTAGAAAGGGATCATTTGATCTCCTGCCATTAGGAAAGTCCCGTATATCCTGCAGTCATTTACTTTTATGTACCTAATAAATCCTATAAATCATAAATCCACAAGCTGCCTAACTACAGAATACCCCCTTTGACACAACTTAACAGCAGTGGAGTCCTGACAGTGAGCTTTGCATTGCTACAGTAAAAGAGTTTCAGTCAGGAACTGCATCACATAAACACATTCACAGCATTGCATTTAAACAACACGCATCACATGACAATCACGCCGTGCCTGAAACTTGTATGCATGAAATCGGCGAATGGTAATGCCCAGACAGGAGAACATTCCTGCGGAATTCCTTCGGTTTTGGAAGCGGAGTGAGTATGTCTGTGGCGAAAAACCAAAGAAGATGGATAAAATTCCAACCCAGAGGTCCCGTCTGACTACATTTGCGCCTCTTTATGCTGCTATCTGAAAATGCTGGGAAGAGACTCCAAGCAACTGCTGGTATGGTAACCAAATACACCAAAGCTAGATAATAGCCTCGTGCTGCCATTGTTACTCAACTTGCTTTATTTTGAATGTTGCGGTTTCACTCTCCTGTCTTTGTCACTGGGAAAGAGAGCCCACAGGTCATCTACTCAACCATAAGCAACTTAAGGCAGTGTAAACTAAGAACTGCTATCACGTCAAGGTTGGACAGAGAAGTGGGAGGGTGGAAAGGGATACTGGATCTGTGTTTTAGGTCTTTTCAATAGAGAAAAACACAAACACCGTGTAACCGAGACAACGCTGTAAAGATAAACACGCATATATGTTTATTCATAAGACACAACAAAACAAGTAACCCGACAAGCGCAGAAAAAGGGCATGGCCTGGGCCTGCAGTGCTGAATGTGCATGAGTGTGAATGTATGAACATATGTGTGTGTGTAACCTAACACCATCCTGTGGTAAGCAGATGGGAGCAATAGGGCATGAAAACAGTGATTGACAGTTGTAAGTGCTCTCACTTGTCTCCTGATGGCCTGAGGCTAAAAGGGTCCACCTTTGCATGCTATGCAACGACTCTTCTCAAGCAGGTTACTATACTCTACAAATGTGGGAGGGAACCCTATTGTTCTTTCTTACTAACTGGAAGGATTTTAGTGAATGGCTTTCTCCACACCAGTTCAGTACAGTTTGTTACAAACAGGGGAAACGCAGTGTTCACAGATGTGCGAGGCAGGCAAACGCAGCCGGGCTGTCTGCAAGTCACTGGCACCTAGCCGTTGTAGACTCTCCAAACATACTAACATCACCACTGCAGTAAAGGTGCCCTAGCTACTTTGTCTGCACTAAAGGATTCTGGAAACATGGCCATATAAGGCAAGACGAGTGTGCTGCGAGGCAACAAGGCTGTTTTAATAACTTTCCGGCCAAAACCTGTTGAGTTTTGTCAAAGATTTGAGTTTTCATCACTGTCCAGGAAAAAGTTTCAGCTTGAACTGCATGACGCTGTCACAGAGCGCAGGAATGGTGCTGTAGGCCATTCAAAACACAGACAAATATTGATACTGTGATTTTTTTTTTTTTTTTTTTTTTTTTTTTAACATGTAGCATTTGATTAGTCCAGACATACAACAGAGAAAAGGAGAGGACAGAAGCACGAGGAAGACTCAGGGTTTGGATTTACTTATTATCAAATAATAAACATAATACAATCATCTATATCCAATCTCCTCATACAAGCAAGATCAGTATTCGGATTCAGCTGCAAAATACATTTTTATTATAATTTAAAATCCTCGAAGCTCACAATAGTACACACCCAGGCTGTGGTTTCAGCTGCAATCCTTAGCCTGCCCCATCCCCAGTTGAGTCTGTGACTGTCTGTGTACACAGCAAACTCTGTTAAGTATGCATAGCAGACACCATCTCAGCGATGTAATGATTGGACGGCGTTCAAAGAGGAAAATCACGCAAGGTTTCCTGAGTTGTCTTGTTGTAGCCCAAAGCAGAAATCCTTTATTTACCTCAGTCCTGCTGATCGAACACCCCGAAAACACCTGCCACAGAAATCAATACGCACACAACTGCAATCTCTCCCTCTCTGTGTCTTTTCTTTGCCTCTCGCACAACACTGCCCAAACCTAAAGCTCCTTGTAGGGAGTTAAATAAACCTTTGGAATAGCAGTAAGAGCGGGTCCTTGAGACGGTTACATATACAGACAGCAGAGAGAATGGCTATGTAGCTACACTACAAAACCCACATGACCATGCCTTTCTCTTTTTCTAAAAATACACAAACACATGCAGTGAACTCTACAGTGAACTACAGTGAGCACCACGTCCCCCCCTCCTCCTCCGCAAAGCACCTTTAATGTGCCATGGTTCTACGATACTATTACTTTGGAATTACAAACATACTTGAGTGTTTAAGTGCAGGCTAGTCACATTCAATTTTAGGGTCTCTGCAGCTCCCCACGGTCACTCTCCTCCCTAGACCCGTTCAAACACTTGTCAAACATGGCACTCTTAGAATATGCTACTCAACCGACTTTAAATCAACAACGTGCATACCTGTAGGCTATACTTACGAGTACACAGATTTTTTTTTTTTAATATACATATATATCAGAGCAGTGTAAAATAAAACACCGATGTATTGTGATGCGTTCACGCGTGTCAGTTGTGTCAAGAGTTTTAAATGTGCTTATATTTTGCATCAACGCACCACCTCGTGACTTTTGACGCATGAAACACAGTATTGGCTCTTCGGAGAACGCGTTTCCCTTTTCCTTCTATCCACTAATAACGGAAAACACACGGAAATAAGGTGACATTTGTTTTGACTCGGTTTAACAGAATTCACCCGGACTTCACAAACCCCGGCGTTGAAAAAAACCAACGCAAAACTTGAGGACATAACGCGCGCGTGGTTCTCGCGGTGCAGTTCGTCTTACCTGCGCGCTCAACTCCCGTCTTCTCCCACGCGCCACGCACGCTCGCGCTACGACGGGCGGCTGCGTCACCTTCGCTTAATTGCCGAGAAAAAGTAACCAGAAGTATGGGACACTTGCGCTGCGTGTCCTTGAAGAAAAGGTGGATGGATAAACTAAATACTCCCCCCCCCCACACCAAAAAAAAAAAAAAAACTATATTTCCACTCCCCTCAATTGTCGTTAAACGTACGCTCTTGAACTCTTAGTGTGCTCTTGTGTGTGTGTGTGTGTGTGTTGGGTGGCTGCTTTCTCCGTGGCAGTTCGCTCCTAGGAAGATAGACGGCAACCTCCCAATTACGCCGCCGCCGCTGGAGGGGAGGGGAGGGGCCCGATCAGCATCTTGTACCGCCGTCATCCATGTGGTCGCTTTCGCAGCCTCACGTTTCACTCAGTCTCTTTTAGGAAGTTGCACTTTAGTTCATTGTGAACGGTTGTCCGGTGTACTTCGATTACAATGAAGTTTGAGAGCTATTGTTGAAAGCATACAAGGTTAAAAAAAGAAAAAGAAAAAAGGAAAATAAAACACGAAAGCAAATGTGCAACTTTAACACCAATAATAGAAATGATAGGATAGGCGAACTGATTGTTAGCTGTTGACTGAGTGTGGAAAATAAAAGGCAAAATGATATTAATAATGTATATGTTATATATGTATATGTCACATTTAAGTGAATGTCTAGCGGTGGCTAAAAACGTTAAAGGCCCTCATTAGAGCCAGGGTTTTTTTTTTTTTTTTGTTAAGTTGAGATCAACTCCGATCCTCCCCAAACAGGAGAATTAATGCATCCAGCACTGTGGTACTTTACAGAAGAAAGGAGAGGAAGAGGAAGTCTGCTCAGAGAAACTGGAGAAACATGGCGGTGCAACATGGCGGAGCCTTAACCCTTGTGTTGTCTTTACTTTTGAGATACTCCGGGTCGCACTGAGGGTGTTAGATTGTGTATGTGATGTAGAGGTATTGATCTCTTTGATGT
>JAPQRN010000022.1:10049894-10060884 GCA_037367275.1 Coranthus polyacanthus
CCTGTGTCAAACTGACCTGAAGACCATATGAAGACCATATGAAGACCATATGAAGACCATATGAAGGATGGAAATGTATGAGGTATAATAGCATGTGTTTTTTTTTTTTGTACATGTTTATCACAGAAATTAAGCTAAGGCAACTGAGTTTCAGGTAGAAATGTATGTATACTTGTACCCTTTTTCTTTCTGTAAAAATTTGCAACGGGTCAATTGGACCCAAATACCATACAAGGGGTAAGGAGGGGACACTCTACCTCTGTAGATAAATGGATCATTCAGGCAACACTGATTCTTATTTTCAGGTGATTATACAATGATGAAAATATAGTTATGAATATTATAGCCTATTCCATTTCTGGAGGCAGACCCTCCTAAATCTTACACGCTGAACCTTTAAGAATGCTGTATAATGTAAACACAAAATGACTCATTGTGGATTGATCCTGTAATTTTTTTTTGTATGCGGTAAGTGGGAATAAATGTCTAGTCAAAGCCTATGTTCTTTCTGAAATTGGTGTATGTTCCTGTGATTCCCTCGGGACCTGTTGAGAGGCAAAAACCAAACAGCTGCATTCGGGTTCAGGGAGCAGATCGTTCAGGGTGGGATGCCTCGGCCGTGTGTCTTCTAGACAGAAGCGTGCGGTCACAATCCACTGACTCATTTTGAAGTAAACATGGATTTCTTTGGAACTCTCATACATGTACACACAGACAAGAGTCTGTTCTAGGCCACTTTTTTTTTTTTCTTTTGGCAGATGTTGTGGAAGGGTCAAAGCCAAGTATACACAAAGGTCATATTCAGTTAAGATGAAAGCTGTAATGTTGGACCAAGAAAAGAGAGTTTCAGTGTGTCCCACTCATAAAGTGAGAGTGGATATGCTCGTTTTTTTACACTTTGGTGATGGTTGAACTATTGTTGCCCTGGCTCTGGGTGTGTAACTTTGGCTGATGTGACATGGTTACCTCCAGTAAGAGGATTAGGTTATAGGTTAACAGGTTAAAACAGTGTCCTCCCTGCCTGCTGGGAGATTTTGTGTCGGGGTGTGAACTTCCAGAAGACAACTCCCTTAAACACACACTCACAAAGTAAAACTATTGGTGATGAACATCATAGATGACATAAAAAGCCTAACACCGATGCATTCTAGCCTGCAATGTGTCATGTCTTTTCCATCCCTGCCCATTCCCCTAAGAATTAAATACTGTGTATGTGCCTGTCTGCGTCTGTGTGTGTTTATGTGTGCAAACCGATGAGACTTGTTTACTGATCCACTCTGACTATTTTTGAATTCAGAGGTATTTGTCGGGAACGGATCATAATGTTATAGGATTAATAAAGAATAAAAAGGCTGTCTTTTGATTTCTCACAGATTTATTTTCAGTGAAGTCTCAATTTGGAAAACATCCACAAAGATCTATTTAACCTGGAACACACCCAATCTGCACATTACATTATGAGCTTTTCTCTTCTACACTCCTTAAGCATTGATAAGTACCAATTTGCACTCCTGTAAAGAATTAGAGTGCTTATTGGATTATTTGTTTGTTTTGTTCAGTCTTCTTACTTTGAAAACTCCTAATTGCTGTATCAAAAAGGTGGCAGCATGCATGCTGTTACTCCTAGCACATACCCTTTTCTCTGAAACTGAGAAACTGTTTAAGTGAATTTTGGCTAAGTTCCCAGAACAGCTGCCCAACTGTTTGAAAATCAAGAGCAAGGAGCAATGACAGCACAACAAGTGGTCCATTCATCAAATTAAGGGTTGCAAAAGGTCATCAGCATCTGAGTGAAGGACAAATTTGTTTTTCATTTTATACTTAAGTCTCAGTTTGACCAAAGTAAATAGGCAACCTACTGCGCATTACCATAAAAAGTGAAAGTGACAAACTGCAAAGTGAAAAATGTGGCTACGCTTGGATTACAATTCTGATTATAATATGGGTTTCAATTTAGTTCTGGGGGTTACAAAAACAAGACTTCAATTCAGTTTCTAGGAAAATGTAAAACACACACACATGCATACACACACACGCACATACACATAACTGTTCACACAATGCTGGCTTGTGTTTTGTTTGTTTGTTCTGTTTTTTGGGTTTTTTTTTGTTTTTTTTGTTTCTGTTCTTTTTTCATCCCTGTCCTTTGATACCTGGAGTGTGAGCTCGAACAGAGGGAATTTGGCAGAGCACGATAAAGCAAACCAAAGAATAGCCCTGTAATCCCATGTGATTTCTACAACGTTGTTATCCAGTTGATCCTCCTAAGGATCCTAAGGAGGATCAACTGTTCACTCTGGATGAGGTGGGAAGCTACAGAAAGGTGAGATCAGCAGTATCTTGGATAGTGCTGACTATTCTACCACAAAACTGGGATGGTCACGCTGAAACGTAAACTGTAGAGGATCATAGGCACTGAAGGGGTGAGAGTTTGTTATTTAAAGTCAAAGAGGATGCCAAATCTCTCTTTCAAAGGGATTAACGCTTAACAAATTGGAAACACTTTCACCAGTATATTATGTGTTTGGGATGTATAAGTGGGCTATATATCACTTCATAGTGTTTGGTCCATACTCCCAGTCTCTTCCTCTCCAAACACCTGGTGGTTGGTAAAACACCGAGCGTTAATTTATCGTCTAGAGTAGGCTAAAATGTTCTGTGAAACGAGGTGAGAGTGCAGAAATTCTTATAAACTTGGGCATTAATGTTCCATTAGTAGGTCCACAGTCCTCAATTGTGTAGAGAAGGAAACAGCTTTTCTCACATGCTTGTGGTATTCTTACAGGAGAGGGCCTTGTGCACAATCATTAGTGTAAGTTATGGGGCAGAATGCAGTGCAATCTGTGAGTAATTTCTAACGGTAATCGTGAAAATCTCCAACCAGAGGGCAGTCAGCCAGGCCGAGTCAACCAGCGACCTCCCACTCCACTTGGGACACACACATACACGTTCGCTAATGTAGGCCTAAAAGCTTTAGTGCCAATAGACTTGAACTGATTAACTAATCTTGATAAAATGAGCCACCACCAGGCTCATGGTGCTTTAAAACAACTGACGGAGAACTAATTATTATCAATGATTGCGAGTGATTGATGATTAGGGATAAGGATCATTAATTAGATCTCAGCTAGACAAGTCAACAAGCTTGTAAAGACCTTATGTGTCCCCGTGTAATTTAAGTATACAAATAGAAGGACGCAGAGACAAGCAAAGCATCACCATTGATACATAGGTGAATCCATCTCTTTGTTTTTCTTGTTATTCACCGCAACACACGACTTCAGTATCAAACTCATATTTGAAACACATATTTTAAGTTAAATATTAAGACACTTTTGTTACATTGTTGGTATTTATATCTTAAATACTATTGAGACTATTTACTTTTAATATTTTATACTATTATCTAATAGTTTTATTTACTTACTTGCAGTAAGCCTACTGCTTATGTGTTTCTTCTGAAGGGAATTTTTTCCTTTAATTTAAGATTGTAGTGCATTTGCAGGCACCGTTTCTTGGAAAAAGGCATTGAACTGCTGCGTGATCTGTCCTTTCAACTCAGAATAAAACTCTTCTGACATGTCCATAGTTTTTTTTTTTGAAACTTTTACACAAACACAGGTTCATCTCAGGTGTAAAAAAAAAAAAAAAATCTCTTTTTGTGACCGAGCGTTCTTTTTTCCTCCCTCTAAAAACCCACACACAGTGACCCAAACAAAACTGCTCCAGACCGCCGTTCCTTGAGTAAATGGGAGGCATGGGGAGTCGCCGCTTCAAACATCACAGTCACACAGTCTAAACAGTGGACCAAAAGCCTATTAAATGCAACTCCACACACGCACAATTCAACACAAACATTTCAAAATTCCCCAAAGCCATACTGCAAAAAGGTAAACACTAAACACGTAGGCCCATTAAAGACTGCAACTGTAGCAAAAACACTCAATCAGCGAGGTAAAAAAAAAAAAAAAAAAAGTAAGCACACGCTGAGAAAATGAGTTCTCTGTCTGTGTTTTGTTTATTTATGTTTCTACTTTGTTAGAATGGCAAGTGTCTGAGCATGGGATTATTTATTTATTTTCAGCAGCAGCATGCAGCTTTGTGGCATATTGCTGCTTACTGAGCGACAAGCTCTGGACCAGAAGTGACTTGAAAATGGAAACAGGTGGCATATGCAGCAGCTCCGGGAAGAGGAGAAGGAAGTGTGAGACAGCAAGACGTATGATATCAACCCAGAAAGTACAGTTCAAAAAAAAAAAAAAGAGGAAAAGAGAAAAATGTGAAATGAAAGCACCAAAAGGAATTCTGTTATCCTTCATCGAAAAAAAAAAAACAGCACAAAACGTCAGTCTTCATCTCTAAGTCATTTCATAAGTGATGTAGTTGGAAAAAACGCACAAAGAACGAAAACCACCCGTGAAACACCTGTGACTACATGCAACAGCTTTTTTTGCTTTATTTCTCCTTGTTTCATCTCTTCGTTTTGATTATTTTCAGTCTCGGGCCTTTGCTGGATGCCAAATGAGGTATTCCACTGTGAACAGTTAAAGCAGCATGTTGAAATTATACAGTGCCGTGTCTGAAATTGCTTATGCAAGGAACTATGAAAGGGAAACCACAAACGTCTCAGTCAGGTGAAAAACTGCCAAAATCAGGATCACTTTCCCTCAAGCATTTATCTTTTCTGTCCAGGAGAGAGGAGGAAAGCACAGATGATGAAGGAGGGAGTGCCTATCCTCGGAAATGGATGGCTGTTATCTCGCCAACTTGTTCAAATGAATGTTATTCTAAGGAAAAATCATCAGCAGAAATGGGTGTAACACAAATCCAAACTGGTTTTGAGCTTCATATTCTACGGACAGTAAATCCTGGGGATTGTTATAACCCTAACTTCTCTACTATCACTCCAACCTGTCAAACTCTATTTTATTTCAGGTCCGGCCCAGAAAAACCCTGTAATACTGTTCATTTTTTTGGCATGGCATCCAGACTAAATAGTTGAGCTGATGTCTGTCTGAGCTCTTGATAGGCTTTCACATTCCTCTCTAGTGAAATAAACATCTGGTCTCATCTGATTAGCCACTAACCCTTCTTAGGAGTAGAAGACAAACGATAGACTGATAGAAGGATAAAGTGTAAATTAGACCTTCGAGGTAGGAGGCTGACATGCAGTCTCAGATGGTCTGCGAGTCTCTGAACAAAACACATTTCACAACATCCTCCCCTGTGTAGCTTGTCAGTGTATGTGTGTGTGTCTGTGTGATAAGGCACAGCTGTGATGTGTGTCATTTTATCAGAGAGACCCCTCCTCCCCTGATCAGCTGTTCGCACTGTGTAAAATAAATTCAAATTGTACAGTAATAGTTTAAACACTGGGGGAATTTTCGTAGGCTGATCCCATTATCTGTGCGTGTGTAAAGATTTATTACACGCGATAAACCAAGGATTAAGAAGTGCATCAGCATTTCATATTTTTGGTCTGTTAACTTCTTCAGTAAGGTTTAGGAGTCATGTCGACTGGTTATATACGGGTTACGGCTCGTGTTGTCATTAGAGGGGGTCAGATGTTAGCAGCTCAGCCACTGACAGACAGGGGAAGTGGAGACAGAAGGCATGTGCACTCCACTTCCTGTCAGAAGGCTTAATTGCTGTGTGCCAGTGGGGAGGTTCCAGTTTTTTTCTCATTCTCTCTCTCTCTCTCTCTCTCCCTCTTATAAACCTTTCGTCCGCTACATTGTTGACGCGTGATTCACATCAGAACAAAATAGCGAGGTTGGGATAGATAGCGAAACCCTAAGGGGAGAGAGGGGATTGCAGATAGAGACAGAGCAATGCCTGTGGCCCAACTAGGCTCAATTTATGGCACACAGCTTATCAAACATCACAGTTGACTCAGTCAGGGGTGGTCAGACGAGGGGGGGGCTTGTTCCCTGGGGTGGCCCCACATTCACAAACATTGAGACAGGCCACCTTTAAAGATGGCGTTAGGACTTGACATGCCAGAATAAACAGACGTAGGCCTAAATCATGTGAGCAAATACGTTGTACTTATGAGTAGTAACCCCGGCCTAAGAGAAAAAAAAATATTTTGGAATAAAATAAAAACACTTTTCATTGTTAATCACATCTAACAGGCATCATTTTAAAATTGGTTCGTTGGCACGGATGTGTGCACTCACTCAGTACCTGCTCTGGATATTTACAGCATTAGCGTAACTGTACTTTTGGTCTTTCGTTGTGTGTTGTGTGGGTGGGATGCAGGGTTGCAGTGGGAGTATGTGTTTCAGCGTGTCAGCTCTCCGCATTGCCTAAATAAATCGTCTTAAATCGCTGCTGCATCCTGTGCTGGCTTCAGCTTGTAATTGTGGTCAGTCAAGCATAAGAAAGGGAAAGAGGGGCAAGCAGACAGAGAGACAGAGGAGGAAAAGCACAAAATGGGAAGGGAGATTGCTTTGCAGGATAACCTCACTGCCCCTACCAAAGCACTGTAAACTGTCACGTTCAGAGACTATCAATGTGCCAATGACCTTTTCCTCTGCTGTGAAGAGTCTCCCCTTTTTTCTCAGCTGTGAGCGTTGTTGAATCCTGTTAATTAAATAGACAGCAAGAACAAAACAAATACAGTATTTTGTTCACTTAACATTAACAAGAACCAAAGCTGCTGTGCCTGCCATCCCTTCGCTGCAAGTCAGTGGAGACACGCCGACAACCGAAGTTAGACTATGGGATCAAATTACCGATATAGAATCGACTCTGCTGTTATTTCTAATCTTCTTTACCGCACCACTGATTACGCTATTTAACTTTAGGCTTATATTTCTACACCTACTCATTTTAACAATGGAATGCATTTACATGACTTTCATTGGGTCTCAGAGGAACATATTGACGATAATGTGCATGCCAGTCGAGCGTGACTTCCATATCCCAATAGTCGACCTCAGGTGTGTTTTTAATCTACTGCTACACTTTGGGGACCGCTCCGTCTTGACGTCTCGTGCTGCCTGGTCTATTGGAAGTCATAAATCACTCCATTACTGTATTTCAAACAATTGAAAACAATTAAGAGCAGTTAAGCACCCAATTACCAACACATTCAGATTATTACGGGACTTCGGGATCATTACAGAGAGGTTCAATGCTAATATGGTCACAATCCACGCAGAGGTGATTCAGTGAGTCACTTACATACTCTATAAACCCAATTTTAACAGACCAATTTGGACTAATTGGAAACAATTGACAGCAGTTGGGAGTTTCAATAAAAATAAAGCCCTCACAGAGTAGTTTTGTTGGGGTGTCTGATGGGAGACACATACCAAAGTGCTGGTTTGGACTGTGCAGAACCCCAGGGTCTCAGCAAGGTGGAAGAAATAAGTAATTACAGGTGTGCGTTTATGTGTATCTCTGTGCACTTTGTTAGGACATTTGTAATAAGGCCAGAGAGAGAGAATGTTTGGTACTGATGGCTGAATGGGCCAGACCGGGCCATAAAAACACCTTCACCTCCATTAGGCCATAATGAGTGCTGTGTGAGGCTGGTGTCAGGCTGCTGGATACTGCACTCTGGCTCCTACCACACAGCTTAAGCCTTCACTGGAGAGGAAATGAGGAGTGAGTGGTACAATGACTCACTGTGAAGTAGAAGTGGCACTAGGACAAGCCAGGAATATGTGTTAGGACTGGTGGCAGGGTTTCCATTCACTGTGGTGCTTATTAACCTGCAGGGTGTTGGTGCTGAAACAGGAAGCGAATCATAGCTTTTGTGTCTTTCTGTGTGTCTGAGTACGGGACTGATAAATGTCGCAGGTCGGTGTTTTAAATATGCCATTTCACTTTTCAGGCACCGCTCTCCCCACTGCTCCATATTTACACACCTCACTCTTCTATGCTGTCACAGGCTGGTAACACCTAATTGTGTCACGCAACAATAATCTCTAATGGCTCGTTGCATGAATGCAGACGGGAGTACCGTGTAAAAGCATGCAGAAAAATGTAGAGTGAATAAAAGTGAAAAGCTACCTCCACGCTGGTCCCAGCATGGAAAAAAATCACACATTAAAATCATCTGCTATAGCAACATCATAACTGAACTGGGGTGAACGAAACCAGAAAGATGTTAGCCTCGAATGAATTTAGTTTGAAATGTTAGCAGTTGCTAGTTTTGAAATTATTGTTGTCGTAATCTGGATGTGTGAATATATTACTGCTGCTTTAAGTCGAAACAGAGTGTGTGTTGGTAGCACTTTAAGAGTCTGCAGCACAGAGCTGTCTGACTTTGACACCCATAACCAGAGAAATGGGCAGTAAATAAAGAGGGGAGAAAGATGAGGAGAAGAGAGAAAGAGGTAAAGTGGTGATAAAGTTTGGAAAATGAAACCCTTATCTGCTTTTCATCTGCAGTAATAGTCATTATAGCTGAGTTTGTCCTATAGCTTGCAGTAAATTCGTAACCTTTCAAATCACAGGGTCAGTCCTTAGAATCACTAGAAGGAGCTGGTTATAAATCTAAAGGGTTTTATTTTTGTGCACATGGGGCGGCTCATTAGATTGGAGCAGTGCAACTGAAACCAATACCATATGGTTGTTAACGGAAGAAACTCAATTAGCAAGCTAACGGGGTCGTACGAGGGCATTGGGTTTCAGGAGAGAGATGGACAGATTAAAAAGAGGAAGCTACGCATAGCGGTGGCCCATAACGGGTCGTTCCACTAACTAACTGTTTGTTAAACGCTTCTCAAGACAATTAAGCGTAGGACACACAGAAAGTCAGTGACCAAAACTCGTGATGACAAAACACTCCCGAGAAATTCTCCAAGTTCAATTTTTTTCGACTATATTAGGAGCCAATAAGATGAAGAGCCTCTTCCCTACCCCGTGCCCCTGTGAGCTCACCCAGCTAACCTAACATTTCCCTGGCCTCTACTCAGACCTTAACCTTAAACCCAAACAAATCACCAGTGGCTTTCTTCCAACCGAATACATCCCATCTTAAGGCCCCCTAACCCCATAAGCCAGACCACTTGGGGAACCATCTCTAGTCTCTCGTCTAACCTCTACCTGTTTGAAGACTCCGGCGTGAATCATGACCTCATTCTGGTGAGTTAATCACATTACAGAAAGCAATGCTCCTCACAGGAAACAAGGAACCAGGAAGTTCAGACAGAGGGATAGCTCGAGGCTGGTAATCAATCATTACGTGTCTGCCATGAGGTCACCTGCACGTGTGGATATGTGTGTGTTTAAGGCATTCATTGTTTCTAACATGTTATAGTATGTTTGGAGTCCTCACGTAAACTCGAGATTATTTCAACCGTCTGACCAAAGTAAAAAAAAAAAAAAGTAAAGGCAACGGGACATTTGTTTTTCACCTTCATCGACTCGGCTTCACTAAAATTTGGATCCCTCCTACAAGGAAACTATTGACCTCTAGTAACAGGAGCAATTTATGAGAAGCATGTTTTTCAGTTAACCCCGTTCCCTCTTTTCTTTGGTGTTGAAAAATTGCACTCCCTTAAAATCTACTTTTTCTGTTCTACATACTTCTTCTGTTTCCACATGGAAATGTTTAATGCTGATACTAGCTCTTTTTTTTTTTTTTTTCATTAATACGTGATGTGGTCACTTTTTAAAATGTTTTCACAGAGATGATCTCATCTAATGCGTGCTCCGTCTTGTTGAATCTTCACTTATGAATTTTATTCTAACAAAACACTGTATGTTCATGTTTGTCATTCACAGTAAAACTAGAGCAGATTTCCACAATTCCACAATCCCTTAGGCCACAACAGCAGAACACAGGCTGTCAGCAAAAGAGGAAAAAACACATCCTGGGGCCTGTGGCATGTGTCGTTAGTTAGAATTGAAATAGATTCATTCCCTCTGCTGACGGTGTGCAAGATCAGATTTTGGCTACGAAGCAGTAATAAATCACATTAATAAGGAATGTATTTCATTTGATTAGCTTCCTGCCTTCATGTGCTTACACACACTCTCAGACATGCAGATGCACGGTCTCATACATATCACACATGCGGGGAAAGATTATGGTATTTTTAAGGGAATAGCATCGGAAATTGTTAGTGCGTATGTTAAGTCATATGCGGCTTGACACAGCACACCTGTTTCACTGACACGTTGGTTGAATAAACTAACGCGACACGTCTTTAAACACACATTGTCCTGCTGTTTACAACTTTACTCTCAAGTACCCTAACCCTCTGTCTGCCTTTCTCTCCCTCTCTTTAAGCCCTTTTTGTCAGACCTTTCTAATGGATATAGCTGGTAGCTATGGTTAATGTACCATATCATCATATGTGACACATCCTCCTTTCATCATCCCTCCTTACCGCTCTACAAATGTGTGTACGTTATGTGTTTTAGTATAATAGAATCCAAGCCATTAAGCAGATTGTTTTCATAGCATTTCTATTTCTGCCAGCTCTTGCACAGCTCTGAGGAAGTGTAGAACATGCTGTCAATTAAACTGTCAAAAATGCCGCCAATGTACAAAATACAGAGACATTTCATGACTCCCTTTCATACACAGAAGAGGTGAATGTCCTAAAAGCCATAATGCTGCACCAAAATGAGTCTCTTCAAGTTGTCCTAGAGTTTGCGCCTAATAACAGTTTCAAACACTGCGCACAGAATGATCACATGCGCCGGCTAGATACAATGTGTAAGGAATATGTTTTAGTTTTTAATTTTTATTACAGACATAGCAAAGAGAGACAGGAAAGACGGGGAGAGAGGGGGAAGATGGCATGAAGTAAATTCAGGCCAGAATCGAACCCAGGCCACTGTAGTAAGCCCTAACGGGTGAGCTGCCAGGGCAAATAAAAACATCTGATTTTCCAAATTTCTGTACATTCCACCTTTAACATTTGTAACTTTGTAAAGAAGTAGTTGTAGAATGAACCCAATGAGTATTGTAACGATACAATAACATTTAAGAGGTAGACACAGAGAAGCAGACAAAAAGAAGATT
>JAPQRN010000022.1:10060984-10079956 GCA_037367275.1 Coranthus polyacanthus
GAATGAACCCAATGAGTATTGTAACGATACAATAACATTTAAGAGGTAGACACAGAGAAGCAGACAAAAAGAAGATTTTATTGGTACTGTAGCTATGAGAAAGAGAAACCGAGAGTGAGCAAAACAAGCCACAACTGCCCGCTCACTTGGATTTGGCTTTGGATTAGCACTCCACCTTTGCAGCTGCAGCACAGTGTGACCTGCTGCACGGCACTATTTGTCAAAGTTTACAGGACAAAACAGATGTTCCCTTTTTTTTCTTTTCACTTAAAGTAAACCTTGAACCACCTGGCTGTCCATATGCTCGTATCTGTTCTGCTTTCTTAAAATTAAGCCGTAATGAAAAAAAAAAAAAATTATTATGATGGTGTCTGACATTATCTTTCTATTAAAAGATTAAAAAAAATAAAGCCATTGGGGGAAGCGCTTTAATGAGCTGAAACTGGATGTTGTACAGTAAAAGTAGTAATGTTTGATTAACAACTTTCAGGGATTTGGCAGAAGCGCTTGAATGATTCGGAGGCCCCCCAAGCTGGACAAGTGCCCAAGGACATGAAAAGAATTAATAGATCTCTATTGTGTTTGAGATGTTTTGGGATTGTTAACAAAATGTCTAAGCTGAGCCCCTGCTGATACGAACCGCAGCAATTTCATAGACTGTCAGTGAATGTCGTTTTTGTAAAGTTTTCATCGACCCTCTCTCCTCTCTGGGCTGGTGAATTTTATTGTAACCTTTAAAAGGAAATGGTCTGTTGACTGCAACTCCCAAAGAGCTGACAGTCCCTCTGGACCTAGGGAGTGACTGGAAGGAATGAAAGGACAGATGGGGCTAAAAAGAACTGAGACCTTTGATGTGTGGATAGTGATGGAGCTTCAGGTTGATGTGTTTGATGTCTTTGAGTTGGGCAGAGCGTGGCAGGTCAAACAGTCAAACTCAGAGTACACACCTGGAACACTGTTAAAAAACATTTATCAAAGGGTACTGCAAATACATACTCGATCGTGCTTGCATAGTTCAGTCAGTTTCCCGAAAAAGTTGTGATGTTTTGTTTTAATTATACAAATCAGCCCATGATAAACAAAAGCAGGGGATGCTATGGGGCATCAGAGATCAGGTTTAACATTGTTTAATACTCCTCATGAATTCAGATCATGTACTTTAATACATTTTCTTATTTTCAAATAAAAGAAGCATTTGTATCAGAGTCAAAGGAAACAGAAGCAGCAGTGCTAAAGTCAACTGTCTCTCCCTTTGTTTTTTCTCCCTCTGGAAATCTACAACAGGGTTCAATTTCTTTGTATTTTTGCTGCAGCACTACAGTAGAGTCTTGTGAGAAAAAGTCAGCATATGTATTACAAATATGTTTACTTCAGTAGGGCCCACTGCGTTTTTGTTCAAACATTTTGTTGTGTTTTTTTTTTTTTTTTTATATATATATGTATATTAATCTGAACGAACCTAGCGACTCAAATTGTAGAAACCACAAAAAAAGTCACAAAGTCATGCTGCTTTGTTGCCTTCACTTCCTAATGCTTTTCTTCATTTATCGCAGCGAATCGTCTAACACTAAAAGAGTGAGTGGGTGAGCATATACCTATATATATGCACACCCACAGAGATATACAGATTCAAAGACTCCCCTGATGATGCCCCAATTAAGCTCTACCACATGGAAGCCATTGAGTGTGAAATTGAAAACAGGGACAGGGACACTATTATAATGTCAGAGCTCCAACTTTATAGTGGCAGCTCAGCATAAGATCAGATACAGGCAGTAAGTCCTAACTTAAGATCTCTGACACATCGATGAATAAGTGTTTTCTCTGGCCAAGACAGATGGATATAGATGTGACATAAGGAGACTCATTCATTCTGTGTGGGATACAGAAGAAATTTCAGTGTTAAGGACTGTTCTGTAATGGAGCACATTTTTGGCAATACAATATGTGATACTTGAACAAACAGGCAATTGCCCTTAAAATGCTCCAAACAATACTGCTTAAGTTCAAGCGCTTTATATAAATAAGCAAAAACAGCTGTTGCTGAGCCAGTGTTGCAATAGTAATTAGAAACAAATATCACCGTTTAAAATGAAAAGGGGACTGGAATTAATTAGTCAAATAATTAAAGTTGAAAAGAAAACTGAAGGGCTTTTTGTAATGACTAAATCAGAGAAGGATTACAAGCACTGCGGGGGAGAGAGAAAGAAAAATAAACAGAAGCAAGGAGTGTGTCATGGATTTCAATAGACATTGAGGGTGGGAACATATAATAAAATGTTGAAGCAGTTCATATGCACACAAAAATTTAGATCCATTTAGTTTTATGTAAACTAAGCCTGCACATAGAAATGTACTGTCTAATCAAATAATAGTATTGTAGCAATAATATCGTGCTGTCCCAAATCTACATAATAACCATACACAGTAGAATAGATAATACATAATGAATGAACTCTTTCCTTTACGTGTCCTTTTCCCACTGTTTTTCTCCTGTTCTGTTGTTAATCTAAGCGTCTTGGCTTTGGAAATGTTATTTCTCTCTGCAGCTTCAAGGTTCCAAAAACAGAACAAATACAAATTTCCATCCTCTCTCCTTGTCCTTCCTCCCTGTGTCCAGGGTACTGGGGGTGTCATCGAGGGGTGAGGGTTAGGCGGATGGTTGCAGGTACAGGTCTCAGACCATCTCCTGGGCTCTGGTCTTCTAAGAATACCCAGGACACCCACAACTTTTTTGCGTCTTTTAACCCTCCTTCCCCTCGTTTGTCATTGAATCACTCTGCTGACAGCGGACCCACTGCACTGCTCACAGCTGTGCATCCTGAAGTTGCTAAACTGTACATTTACATCTCTGCACCTTGAATCCATCCATTTCCTTGATACTATCTTTTTATGTGACCTGAGTTCACACTGTCATCACAACGTCACTTGGGCGCCAAAACCGTTACTGCGACCGTACCTTTTAGGATTTAGTTATGAAACTGAAGGGGGGAAGTGAGAGATACAGAGTTGTCTGCATGGATTCACGAGACCTCTGAGGCTGAGGAACTGATATACTGATCTGTCATCTCTTGGCTTTTTCCTTTATTCCATCTGTCTCTCTGTACCCTGTAGGGATTGTGACGTACCTCCTAATGTGTATTTAACGTCTCGTCTGCCCTGTCACCACGTAGTTAGGATGATGTCTGCCCTGCCGTTCTGCAGGACGAGCTGCGGTTTTGATGACAGTGGAACAACCGCTGTATGCTCTGCTGGGGCCTGCAGGGTCTGTCTGTCTGCCTTTTATCCCTCCATCCCACCATTCCTCTTCTCCTGGGGTTTATGTCTCCTCATCCCTCCTTTGTCACAGCTTGTCCTGTCATCACTCACACTGGCCATCCTGTGACAAGAGAGCAAAGAGGACAGAAAAATGTGTGTGCGCGTACGAGTGTGTGCGCGTCTGCACTCACCATCTTATTACATCGTAATCAGTAGTGTAGCAGCCAACAGCAGGGAGCAAATCACATTAAGATAATTGGGAAACACTTCATGTTGGACAGCTGGGGTTGTGCGAGATTGATTAAATAAATTTGATGTCACAGAGGAAAACCAGCCATCCTACAACTAGAGGCTCTGTGTATGTATGTGTCTGTGTGATAAAAGGCAGCAAGAAAGATGGTGAGAAATTGCACAAAGGTTTATTGGCTGGCCAAGGAAAAACACTGCAGTGGAGTCAAAGTAGAAATGCAACACAGCAGGAAGAAACCCATGCACACACCCTGGGACTAAAATGTTAAACTGGAAAATAAGTTGATGTATTTGTTTGTCATTAGCATTAACAATCCATATATCTACAAGCCTTACATTTCTAGTGAGTAACCACTAGATGTCAGTATTATCTCTGTCTTAAATCTCATTTTGATTGACCATGGTGACATGTTAAGCTCACTCACAATATTAATTACCAAAATCTCCATAAGGTATTACAGTGTTGTTTCTAGCACACATCCCAGACAAGTTAGACAAATTAAAAAAAGAGGATATATTAATGGAAACATTTTGTCATGCCTGCAAATATTTATCCTAATAAGGTCTTAATTAGTGGCATTTGTTTAAAGGATAAATGTTATTGCCGTGATGTGCAACCTGAGTCTGTGTTGGTGAATTTCTTTTGAGGTCACCCCAACTTTACTGGCATATAAGGACATATTGGCTTGAACTAAGAGTATGCAAATGAGCAGCAAGTAATCAAAGTTCAAGCTGAATTGTTTAAGAGCTCATTGAACTGGAATAAAAAGATGTGGAGGAAATTACTTCAGTTTGTCATCACTGTGGCAAATTAGGCAAGGACTGAATAAATGGATTAGCAGAAATGTGTGCACTTGGTGGGTGTGTGTCGTACAAAGAATATGTACATGCACATGTGCTGTGTCGCTGAGTGTGCATGTGTGTGTGTGCACAATGTATTGTATCACAGAACACAAATGTATGTTTTTGCATCTGCAGATGAGATACCAAGATACACAACATTGCTTCCATTTTTTAATGGCGTATGTCCTACTCCTCCCTGTGTTGTCATGGTGATGTGTCCCTTCCCAACCTTTTTTTAGATAGGTATGCAGGGTTTGTTCCTCCTTAGCAATGTGACACACATACCGCAGAGTTACCATGACCGTATACCATTTTTTCCATAGTTGAAAAAGTAGAAATGTTACATTATTGTTGACCAAAAATCTCAGACTTACTTATCTTCAATTCAGGAGGAGAGGCTAAACTTATACCCGGGCTTATAACCGACTTAATGTTGAAGCTAAACCAAGCCTTAAATGGATTTGTATTTGAAAATAACATTTCCCTTTGAGTTATTTTGAATGATTTACACTTTCCTCACTCACATTTCCAGGCATTAGTAATCAATTAGGAAGAGATAGGAGGACTTGCCCACTGGCAAGGTTCTGAGCACCTAACTGATCTTATTTAGATTTAGTGGAGGACAGGGGAAGAGACAAGAGAGAGGTGGGAGATAGACAGGTCTCACTGTCTTATCTGCAGCCTGTGGTCACATCCGCTTTTCACACCTTCTGTTTTATCTGCTGCCCACACAAGCATATACAGAGCACACATAGGGGCACACACACGCATGCTTGAAGACATGGTGGATAATAGAAACGTCACCGGATGATTAATTATCACATGTTTTGGAGATGATTTAGCTCAATTAATGCATTTACCGGAGCAATGGGTTGTCATCAAGATGGTCCTGTATGATTTGGTTTACATGAGTGTAACACAGATCTGTTCGTTATTGACGCAGACAAAAGGACATTTATTTATACTAGCGTTATCATGTGCAAAATTTAACACACCTGTAGACACTCTATTTTCCCCATCTGTCACCTTGTTTCCTATTTTCCAATTTCACATTGTCTGCAGCTTAACAAAGCCTTTGTTCCACACAAATACATGCCACATTCAGCAAAACACCCTATCACATTATTATCAAGGCAGACAAAACAAACCATTTTCCTGTATGAGTGGTTTCCTATTACATTTGAACAGGAAGCAAATTAGGGTGAGGAGACTGTTGCTGATGAGAAGTGTGAGTCTGGATGCCAGGTGCAGTGGAGAGCTTGTTTTGCATATCAGAGAAGTGCTATTATGAGTAGAGCCATGCATACTCTGCATTAGTGGATGTAATGACCGAATGAGGGGCGACTAAATGAGGGGTTACAGTACATAGACACACCAGCAGCCACGCACACACATACTCATGCAGATACTGGCACACACAAACAACCGGCAACAAACACACTCAGATGACTACTGTTTGCGGTTAGTGCAGGGTCATCTGTAATGGAGCAGACTACGGCAGCGAAAGAGACAGCGATGGATCCACATCTCCATAAAACCTGTTCTCTCTCCTCGCAGTGTCCATACATATTCAGACAGGCCGACTGAAGCCGTGCCACGTAGTTAGCAAATGAAAAGTAGTTTAGCATGAGAATGAGCCCAGAGGTCACAGGAAAAGAGACGCACAGAGACGGAACAAATTCCATTCGGCCTGTAATTGGCCCAAGAAGAGAAAGGGGGCAAGGGATGATGAGGGAAAGATTTATACATTTATTTTATTATATGAGCAGTTACACAGTTGCCTGTATCTGTACCTGTTTTTGTATGGAACATCTGTTTGCATAATAGAGGCATTGTTGTTAGACGAAGCCATCTGATATTGAAATCAAAGTGGCATTGGTTTGTATGGTTTCATATTCAGGTGGGGTGCTACATTTGCATCCCTAAGAGCTATGAGCTCAATGGCACAATGCCACACAACACTGGTGCCTTATACTGTAGGCAAAAATTATATTTGTTGTGAGGACTGCAGACTAGCTATATTTTACAAACTTTAGAGAAACAATCTGACAACAGTAACTTCATGAGCAACTGGCATTCTGTTGTTGGCAGGGATTCATTAAGTTTGGTTTGACATCTTCTACTTTGCCCTGAGTCCTCCACATCCGTCCCACAGTGCAGTGCATCCACAACATCTCAACATTACAATAAGACAATAGTTGACTATGACCTGCTTCCTGTCAACAAACTTTTGGCGTAGTCTTTCGCTTTCCTCCTGCAGTTTACAGACTCTTCTGAAGGACTGGAAGATCGTTGAAGTATGGTTTGGGTTAGTTGAAAAAAAAACAAAAACACCTGGTGTTTGGGTCTCGTTCATGAGCCAGAACCTGAAGCTGTTGAAGGCAAACCCTTACATACTCATCGTAAAGTTCGCGCTTTAATGCTCAGCACAGCTGTGTATGTTAAAAGATGTCATACTAAGCTAATGGTTTCCCCCTGTTTTTAAGAAATAATAAAGAATATTATTATTATTATGGTAAACCTTTTTGAACAAGGTTTTCTAACTTAGGTCTTATTTTTTTAAAAACATTACAAAATCTAAAGCACCTATACCGAGTTACTGATGTAAAGAAAAAAGACTTAACATGTTGATGTGCTTTGAATGACGTTAAGACACAGTAACTTGACAATACAAACACACCAAGCCATTTGCATTGTGACATACATTAGAAACATATCTATAGCCCCTGCTTTAAGATATGTTATCGTATATAAGTAGGCCGTTTTTCTGTGTTGTGCTTTGATGTTGAAACACTGGTCATGTATATGCTCTGCCTATTGAGACATTTCCGTGAGATTCTTGGCCAAATGACATTTATAAGGCTCTGCTCCAGAAGGCAGCCCCTGTCCGTGTTGTTTTTCCACCCGCTAGCGCAAAATATTAATTGGCTGGAAGGTAAAGTTTAGCCCAGATGTTAAGTTCATTGTTTTTCATTTAGTGTAGGGCAGAGCAGTACCAGGGCCGATCAGTAATCAAGATCAACACCAGTCTGAACCAATTTACACAGCCTATGAGGTCCTGCCACGCTTCACTGCTTACCCGCACCTCTCCCTCCCTTTCTTTTCCTTTCGCTAGCTTTCTTTGTCTTTCTCTGGCCTTCTCTCTCACATACTCTTTTTTTATATGTAATCTCCTTGGCCCAAGTTGTCCACAGAGCAGAAAGTCATTAAGTGTTGGAGAGGCGACAGCACAGTGATGGTTCAGCCTGAGAGAACACAGTCTCCCTGAGCAGACCTGACCACGGCTGCACACGGATTAGCTCATTACAGGTCGTACACTTACTTTCTGTGTGCAAAAGCAGAGAGGAGCTCCAAAGGGCAGCCAGGTGATGTTCTCAAGGGGACCTTTTATTTGCAAGTCAGTTTGATTTCTATTCTATTCTCTTCTTTTCTTTTTTGCTTATGTTTTACTTGTCGAGGTTCATAAGTTACCAATTTCACAGAAGTAATTTCTAAAGAGTACTGGTCCATGTCCACATCATCTATACTTACACACACGTAGTTTTATGTTTCTCGTAACTAAACATACAAACGCAGAGGTGAACTCACAAAAATATGCCTCCCTCAACCCCTTCCTTGTCAATTTATATTGATTATACATAACACACGTTTGCATACTAAAGGCCAACCAGCTTTGTGTAGAAAATGTTAATAATGTGCATGTGTGTGTGTATATACCTCATTAGGCCCACAGCAGAGGCCAATTACACCGGAAATTCTCCTTTTTTTTCCCTCTTCTTCCATCTCCTCTCCCTCTCTGCCTCCATCCTTCCCCAACCTCCCCAAACAAACATGGCCATTTGCATATTGCTTAATGGATTGCAAATCATCCAACCCCCCCAAAATGAGCTTAATTGAGGTAATGCATCATATTGTCGGCTGATTTAAGAGGGATAATCGTTTTTGATGTCATTTTCAAACATTTTGCCTTTCCTTGCCTATTACTTACACTGAGGAGAAGGTCTTTCAGGAAGCAGAGCACATTTCGTGAGGCATCTGATATATCTGTCCCCAGTGCTCACTGATACGTTGCAATGTAGTTACCAATCACTAGGGGGGAAAAAATCATGTAAAATCATGTATTCATCCATTCTCCAAACCGCTGAATCAGTTTCAGGGTCGTAGTAGCAACAGGGGAAGCAGAGATACCCAGGTCTTTCCATCTCCAGGAACTTCCTCCAACTCCTCTTGGGGGATCCCCAACTGGTCCCAGGCCAAATGGAAGATGTAATCCCTCTGGCAAGTCTTGGGTTGACCCGAATCATTTCAACTGGCTCTTCACAGTGTGGTGGAACTCTGAGCTCCTCCCAGATTTCTGAACTTCTCACCTGATCAAGGAGAGTAAACCTGGTCACCCTGTGGAAAAAAATGACTGCAGCCATTTGTATTCACAATCTTGTTCTTACAATGATTGTCCAGAATTCGTGACCATAGGTGAGGGTAGGGATATAGACCAACCTGTAAATTGAGAGCTTAGCCTTATTGCGCAGCCCCCTCTTCACCACAACGACGGCATCACAATAAAAGCTGCACTCCAATCTCACAATCCCTTTTCCCCAAGACCCCAAGATACTTGAACTCCTCGACCTGGAGGAGTTCTCCCCCCGCACCCGAAGGGAACAGAGAACCACGGTCTCAGATTTGAAGGAGGTGATCTGCATTTTTACAAAATCATTACCAATATGATAATTCTATGTAATACAGATAAAAGTTGACGTATATATAGCACCTTTCCAAAGGTAGAAGGCAAAAACAAGAAAAAATCAGGAAAGTAAAAGAGAATAAGGGCAACCACCAATAAAACAACACAAATAATGACAGAAAACGTAAAACACAGTAAGAATGAAAGTAAAACAATGACAAATTAAATGAAGGAAAAGACTCAGCCATTCTAATCTCCTCTTGAATGTTGTTCCAAAGATTAGGAGCCATGATGGCAAACGCTCTGCCGCGCTTGTTTTTTAATTTGGAAGTAGGAGAGTAGCATTTGATGACCTTGGTAATATGTGGAAGCTTCGCCTATTACCATGACATGCTGTAGACCATGTATGGATGACAAAGTGTGGGACCGTTGGCCCTCAGAGTTTTGAATACAGGTCAAGGCACGTATGCTTGCAAAACAGTTGGCAAAAACAAGTGGTGCTAATCTGCTCTAGTGGGGGGTGTTGATACTGGGAGACAGAGCAACTGAGAGAATCACCATGTCACACTACAACATCTAGTGTGTGTGTGTGTGTGTGTGTGTGTGTGTGTGTGTGTGTGTGCGCGCATGCAGTGGGGGTGTGTGATGAGATGGCCAATGGAGACCCTGAGAGAGCAGGTTCCCATGACCCGTATAGTCCAATAGGAGATTTCTTCAACTTGTAAAGACACCACTCTGCCAATGAGCACACACAAAATACAACCACACACATACACAGTGTGGCCACACACAGACTTGTTTCTGTCAGTCAAGTCTGATCTCAGGCTAATTTGGCAAACATCATCTTTTCTATCTCCGCTCCCTTTTTATGCTGCTCCTCATGATTTCATCTGTCCCTGAGCGAATTCCCAGGCCTACTCATCTGCACTGCTCAAATTTAACCCCACATGCACAAACAAAGTATGCACAGGCACATGTCAGTCATCTAAAAACAAAAAGGCAGAAACCAATTTCATTATTGTTTTCTGTCATGTGCAAACATAATCGTCTACCAAACCTTCAACATCTAATTAAAGTTCAAATTTCAAAGAAACTTTTAAAGATATGTTACATGTCTGGACAGCAGAATCTTTGACAGAGAAGCTCTGTCTAGTCTGAAATCTTAGTAGGTTATCTTCTGAAATGATGTGAATATTTATGAGCTAAGAGGAATGAGACACAGTCATATCTAAAATATGAATTTCCTAATCAGAGCTAATAAATATTTGACTTGTGGAGTCTATCGTGCAGATTAATAGATATTCAGGGCTAAATTCTTAATGTGAAGCAGACCATACAGTATGGCTCCCATTAGGACCCAAGTCATCTCTGTCACTAACAGATGACATTGTTGCCTGACCATGTCATTTCAAACCTTTCCTATTTCAGTCAGAAAAAAATACGAAAGTCCCGATCAGTAGGTGCTTTATACTTAGCGTTAGATTCCACCAGTCACTAATTTACTCCATGGTTACAGTAAACTAGTGTCATAGATTTTGGTTTATTAGGATTTGAAGATAACCTGTAATGATTTTTTTACGGGTGTTTCTGTATTGTATTCCAGTCTATTACTGACTAGAACAGATGCAATGACTTTTTACTATCCATCTCATCTCTAAGTTATTCTCTGTGATGAATAATGTGTCAGCCTCTTTCTTTTACTTGACCAGAAGTCGCCTTGTTACTACACCGGGGTTGATATTTTACCAGTATCTAAAACTTTTCATGAGAGAAAAGTTAATGAACTTGCAGGTGGTTAAAAAATGCCACGTGATTATCTCTTCATAAAGTCATCGTGGTGAACTACTACTACTTAAATATTAAAGGTGCAGTTCATAGTTTTCAGTCACGTGACCGTGCGGAGCACTGGAGGGCAAACACACCGATCCCGCATGAGGTGAACGTTGGACACAGAGCACAGCCCTGTCAATTTAAAATGAGTTTCAAGCCACGAATAATTAGATCACTTCTCAAAAGAATTAAAACAAAAATACATGACAAGTTTGGCACACATGTGATCCATATACAACACTCACCGCAGTATTTAATCACTAAAAACAGTCTCTGCCAGAGCTCCACTTATGGATGTAAACATCTACCTGTGGAGGAGAATCCCTCCTCTGACACTGCCGCAGGATGAAAGTGAAGAAAGTAGACTGTTCCATATATTTTACATCTGGATGCCTTGTTGCTGCTGCTGTTTGGGAGGCGAACAACAAATTCTTCATTGTCAAAGGTGAGGCTGGTTAGCTAACGTTAGCTAACGATCTCTCTTAAGATGGCTCGTTAATAGCAGTGTGTACGGTTGTAGTGACAGCAGAAGTATTCTGACTGGGTTAACACAGTATCGATTTAAGATCTAACCTAAACATGTTTCCAGTGTCAGGTTAACAGTTTCTACAGTTTAAATGAGTCTCCGTTGACAGTCTGCTGCCGTGGAAGAAGGACTGGTGTGATTTGTATTCACTTGTATTGCAGCATGGGGAAAAGTATAAATATTTTTGTATATATCTGAGCTTTCCTTCTAAGGTGGGATTCTGTAGAAGCATAACTCAGGCTTATCTTCTCATCAGTAAGTGCATCAGAGACCGTATTTGAGCTAAATAAACCTGGTAAAATAACTAGCAGGAAGTGGAAGAAAGCCTTGTTTTGACCTCCAGGTGGACATAACTATGGGAGTGAGACATCACATGAAAACTATGAATATGTTAACATTTGCATGTGGTGTTGTGCTTCTGTGATGTTTATGGTGGTGTCTGTGTTGCGTGAACGCCATCTGTTGACATTAGCAGACTCAGTTTCAAGTTTTAAGGTAATGGTAGCTAGCGTTGCACACTGTTGCCACTGTAGACGAGCGGACACCACGAGCATCGGACGATTTTTTTGAAAAAAAGTCCTCGTACTTTCCAGAGTGTACAGGCTGTTATCATGGATATAAGCAACTGAGACAGTCAGAGAAGGTGTTCATTTTTTAAGGTATGTTACACATTGGAAATAAAAAAGCAATTAATATATGTAAATATCTTGACATTTTACATATTGAACCTTTAAACAGATACAGAGCAGCAATTTGAGTATTGTTTTTGGTGCCCACCAAGTCCTGAAGGAAATATTTTGCTCTTTAGCATGCAACTATGCTGCAGTGCTCGCTATTTAGTAGCTATATTTGTCAGTCTGTTGTGGTGCTCGGCAAGTAGGATACAAATGGATTATCAGAGGTTTTTCCACTGGAAACAGGTACCTGCAGCAGCTGAAAACAATGTTGAAGTCATAAAACCAAAACACAAATCCACAGAGCAGGTTTGGAGCAAGTAATTCTCTGAGGATTTGTTTTATTTAGAGGAACATATAAAAGAATAGTTTAACAACTGAGCAGTTTATTGAAACAGTTCAAAATCATGAGGATTTCTTGAATGTTCTCATGTTCACATTTCACCATGAGCACCTTTGAGACTGGTCTTTTACCAAAATGAGTGCACTCCAGGCTACTTCATATATTTAAGCCATATATTTTAACAGCCTTTCATGAGCAGAGAGTTGGGGACAATAGAGAGGAAAAGAGGAGAATGTAGGAGACTGAAGAAAGGAAAGAAAGGTACCCAATCTCTTTGGGTCTAACAATAGAAACCCAGAGCTGGAGCCAGAGCGGAGTCGATTTGAATTCCCTCACAGACTGCCTATAAACAGGACCACATGCTGAGAGTGATAAACCAGTGAAATTATTCATCCACCTCATCCTCACCAGTGTAGCTGTCCACACGTTAGCATCCTCCAAGCATTGAAAACTGCAAACACCAGAAGAAGGAGGGGCTGATAAAGTAACTCTATTACTGTATAGAAAGAGGCATCTTTTATGGTTTGCATGGTTTGTGTGAGAGTGTGTGTCTCACCAACAACACCAATCCGAGAGTGAACGCAAACAGCAGTGGAGTCAAAATAGTGTACTAGTGTACATATATGCACCTCACAGTGAACACTGGGTCCACGCATAACTGCAGTCATTTTAAAGTACGTAATGTGAGATTACTGCAGGTCATGTGACAACACTGAATCAGAATTAAGTGTATTTTGAAAGTACATTGCCTCCCATTTAGTAGTAGAAGATAATAACTCATTTCTGCAGGAACTTGTTACTTTGCAGTGCACTGCCACCCCTGATTATCTCAAAAACTCTAACAATTCATTCAACGCCACACTGTGAGGATAGGGCTTAAGTTCAAATAGGGATACAGACTCGAATAGAGTGAAAAGAACATGTGGTAAAATTAGATACAGAAAGTGCTTCTGCAACACCTTTAGCTCTGACACAAGAGTGAAGTCAGCCCTCAATCATGGATCAAGGTTATGCTAAAAAGCCTCACTCTGGATAAAGGTGCATGCCACTGTGGGGGGAATTAAATCAGTTGAATATGTGAGTATCTGCCCCTCACCTAAACCTTTCTCATGAACTCAAACTCATAGAAGGTGCAGGACTCATCTGGAGGCGGAAACATCCAGGAGGGTTTATTTTGTTGTGCTTATGTGCAGATGAATTAGTGGCATGATATCAGTTGTCTTGGTTTGTGAAGTAGGTGACCTTTTTTCACTGTCCACTGCACATCGGGAAAACGTGAACACTGTTTTTGGTTTGGTGGAGACCAAAGGTAACACATGTGATTTATGCATTTGGTTACAGTCATACAAGCCCAGAAATGCTGACAGCCTGTGCGCCATAAGCAGAATGTTTCACCCTGGCGTACTGATGGTGTTGTTTATCTGCAATTGTTAAGGCACTCTGAAAGTTGCTGTTACTTCTACCTTGACACAGCTCAAGTGCACAGCATAAGTTAAGGGGGTGACAATCAGGAAAGTTAAACTCTTCAGTTAAATTCTTGCTAAATTCAAAGTATGAGACACTGTAGGAGGGTTACTTAAGTTCAGCTCTGTCTCTGTCTCTCAGCTCTCCCTCTGTTTCTCTCTCTCCCGTTTTCATCTGGCAACAAAGTCATCCAACAGTATGCTACACTTGGCTTGGTGCTTCTGCACTTCAAACACACACCACCTATTCCCTGAACATGTGCATAGGCAATGCAAAGATACTTACAGATGTGCAACAGCACACACACACACACACACACACACAGGCCCCTAGAAATACACTGACTCCTGTCTAAAAGCTACACCTGCATGTTTGGAAGTATGTCTTCCAGTGAGGCAGAAAACACACTGGTTATCTAATCCTTAACCAAACTGTGTGGGAGGGAAGGCTTAGAAGAAAAACGTTGTCATGTGTCTGACAGGATAAAATGGTGAGTGGTGGTCAAATGATCAGGTCATGGTCCCCTGAAAATATTTTTTTTTACAGCAGATCTTAAGCTACAGAGAGAAACAGAAAAACACACTACACTACAGATACAAGGGACACACAAACAAGCACACAGGCACACACATCTCAGTGAAGCCCTGACATTCCTGCAGTGTATTCACACAGGGAACAGTGGGAGCGCTACATTACGGACAGCAAAAAGGAATAATTTTCTGAAAAGACATCAATCAAGGCCAAACACTGTCTTTGATTTATCGTGTTTTCCACAGTGCAGCCATGTTTTTGTGGGCACTGGTACCATTTAATTTAATAAGGTACTCATTACATGGGACATAATACTAATATAAAAGGTGTTCAGTTGCAGAAAAACCAATTTTCTGTACCATCCATTGAAAACCACTGAAATTACAACATTTAATTCTCTGAAAACTGAGCTGTGTGGTTATTTGCAAGTTTGTTTGCTTATGATCATGCAACTTGTTTAATTGTTGTTTGTGGGATGAACTATTTTATCTCTGATGCAGCAGAGATTTTTGTTTTGTTTGTTCAGATTATTAAACAAGCAATCGTTGCCTCCATGCATTTTATGCTGCCTGGGCTGAGTGAGGTCAGGTATATGGCCATGTATGCAATGGGGTGTTGTCATGTCATAAATATGACTCAAGATAATACTTTGTAAAGTATGAAGGCAAAGCTGGCAGCCTACAGCTCAAATTGTGAGCTGTTCCTGTTGCTTTACTTAGCAGAACTCAGCAATGTCAGGGTTAGGGCTTTTATCTTCTTCTGGAATATAAGGTAGACACATGTGGATGCATGTGCACTCCCGCTCACACACACACACATACAGATCCCCGAAGCACAGCAAGACATGCTATCTAGATTCCACTTTCTGAAGATCAAACTCCTCACGTCTCAAAGACGAGACAGTTCTGCTACCCTGCCCTGTACTCAGTGAGGAGGAGGAGGCTGGAAGAGGTGAAGGAGAGATGAGGAAGAAAGGGAGGGAAAGACAAGCAGATGCTTTTCCGTGAGTTTAAAAAATTCAAGTCTGCCTAAAAATGTAGCATTAAAATCCAGTTAAGTCAGTGCTGCACATTGTAAATGTATGTGTGTCTGCACATAGATATATCTGGAATAAAAAGAATGAAGACGGAAGCTTTATTAATGTCCTTCGTTTTTTCAGTTATGATATCCTCAAAATTACCTGTGCAAATATTGCAAGCTCCATCTTTTCCTCTGCACTGACAAATATTGAAGCTTCCTGTGTATTCTATCCAGCCTGCACTTGAATGCTGGTTTGTCTGTTTCCCCTCAAGCTAAAAAAGAAACACATGCTCAAAAATACATACACTCGTGTGCGCACACCTTCACCTGAAGGTTGGCCTGACAGAAAAATAAAAAAGTCAGTCTGTAATACTGTGATAGTGAATCTTCTACTCAGTGATTTCCTACTGAATAATTCAAAAACAAACAACAGTCTCTTGCAAACTATTGATTAGCAGTACATAAATACACACAGATGCCCACACGTGAACCAGACATGAACACGCTGACTAACACAGACATTTGAAGACAATTGTAAAGTAACAAAAATAGATGACTTTCTCCCAACTGCATTTTTTTCAAGACTAAGAATCTAACACTTTTATAGCAGTTTGGTGAGGCTGTAACCTACAGGCACAGCAGAGCTAAGTTCAATTCTAATGATTACACACATTCACCTTCACACAGTGGAAGTATATTTTACATCCATGTCCACATGCACTGTACTGTATGTGGACATGGACATTTCATCAAACTTGGTTACAGAGGCATGCAACAATTCTGCATAAAAATAAATATAAATAGAATAAATAATGGAAACACAGAGATCCATGCTGCAGGGTCTTCTCGCTTTAAAAATTAATAATTCCACTGACTGTAGTACTATGAGGATAACAATAGGTGACTGTACTGAGAATGTGTTAGATATGTTTTCTTACAACCTACTAGAGTGAACTCCAGTCTTGATTGGATACTTTGCATGCAGATACAATTTCAAAGTCCAATATTCTGTTAGATTGCTTTAGTAATCAGTTAGCAGTTTGCTTCGTGTACGAGATAAATATATGAGTTATGAGTAAATGCAGATAACACCATTATATATACATCGAAAGCTTCTTTATTAGAAATTCAAGAGACTTTACAAAACAAATTTAATACTCATGTAATGAATTATAGCTCATTAAAATGAACTCTCATACAGTGGTTCTTGGTATGAGGCTGAACATCAGCTCCAAATCAAGGTCATATCCTTTATTCATGATAAGACAGTTGAGAAAATATTTATGGATTTACTCCTGCATTTTACTTCTAACATTTTAAAGAAAGTGAATTTTGGTATTGTGTTGTGTATTGTTCAAGGCGTTGTTTTACAATGACAGAAAGACACACAATTTATTTTACTGATAACGGATTATGGTGACATTGTGTATCAAAATGCCTGTAAAAACAGTTTTCTTTTTATGTCATGTAAAATGAACTCTGGGGATTTGTCTTGGGCTCTTTTTTTTTTTTTTTTTTTAGTAGGGATGTGAAGAATAACTGACATGCACCGATGCATCGGCATAAAAGTTTGCCTTGTGTCGGCAAAATCCGATTGTTTTAATGTAGAATTAATAAAGGTCTTTAATAATTAGAAGTGTGGCAATAATTTGTGACCAAAGACTTTACATTTCGATTGATTTCTCCTCCGTTAAGTGTTCTCTCCAGCCTGTCTCTCGTCTCCCTGCTGTCAGTCGACGGCCAGATCTCGTCGAGACGAATCACGGGTGTCACGGTGGAGGAAGAGCTACATGTTCCATGTTTACTGTGTTCACAGCAGCTTGTGACTGTGAATAGTTTACCTTTTTCTATAAACAGTTTGTGAAAGATTATTTTATTTTTTTCGATATGCCATTGTTTACTTGCTCACTGTTAAATATGTGAGGTGTTATAAAAGTGTAACCAGAGATGGCACTTCAAAATAAAAGCAGTGTGTGTACAACGGCGAAAGGCATAGCGCTGTATTCTTTTGCATCATAACGCATTGTATTGTGTTGAATCAAAGCTTGTTGAACAGGGCTGAATCATATCTTATCACATCGGAAGTTCCTCCTTTATGGCACTTTATCGAGAAGCGCACCGCGACGGCCTCAGTGATGGAGATGTAACATCCCTCTTGTGCAATGCTCGATAACTCTGACCTGCTGGTGGCGGTACAGGAAAAATCCAAGAGCCACCAAAGTCATCCAGTAGGATTCATTGTGATTTATTATATTGAAATCATGTCAGTCCAACCAACTTAAAGACCAATATTGCCATCACCTTGGATAAAAAGCCATACAGACTCAGAGTCTGATTCATTTTTTGCATTTGTTTCCTTTTTTTTTTGCCTATCTAACCAGTATCCCTGTTGCTTGCTTTTTTCCCATAAGAAGATTAACAGTAAGAGGTGACGCAACACCACAAGATTACAGTGCATATAGTTGTCGTGATTCTCGATTCATCATCTTCTTAGTAGCTTTATTAGATTGGCACTCATCCCTCGAACATTTTATAATAGCTCCCTATTCATAGATCAGCTTCTGCCCTTTGAATACAGACATGTTAAATCCAAAGAGGAGAGAAACCCTCCATTCTTTCTACTTTCACAACGTGCAAAGAATATCAAAAGACAAGCTTCCTCAGATACAAGCAATTACAGTTGTTAAGACTGACCAGCTGAAGAAAAGCTGGCTCTTGTGTTCTGTTGTCAAACTTAGTCTAGGTTACAATCCCTGCTCTTTGGATTGTCTGCCACGTGGCAGCTCACACTCTTTAGCATTTGTGATACAGTACTTGTCTGATGCCAGCTATACTTTATGGTACATCATTTGGTTTCAAACCCTGTTCCACTTGTTTATGTAAATGCTGATATGAGTATCTGTCACTCCACTCAATATCGTTATGATTAATGTATGCTGCCCCACATACTCAGCTAACAGATCTCTAAGTCTTCATGGCAGATGCTGCCAGCGGTTTGATAAAAATGCAAAAACCAGCACGATTTTGTTTCTCCATTTCACAGTATACATAAGGATTTGAGGTATTTTACATGAAACTCTCAAAAGAAAGGTTTAGCATTCAGATGAGTCATGACATGGTTATTGTTGCATGTACACGCGCTACGCACTAAAAAGGGTGTCCCAACTTAACACGTGTATCCTCTTTGGGGATGCATATTACAGCATATGGTGTTTTAACATGCAGCGTCATTAACATAAGTTATATGCCAAAAGGTGAAACAAGTGTATATCCCAAAGCAGACGCGCTGATAAGTCAAAAAATATGCATGCACTCAATCACACGTGTGCACCGTCATGTATAAATATGGTTCTGGGTGAAAGCACAGAGTAACACTGTGGAGATATAATTTCTGTTAACCTTTATCAACAGTCAGCATCAGAGAGACTCATGTTAGCCCTCCTTGCCTTGTGATAGATACATTCTCCTTTTGTATCTACTAGCAAACTCAGCAAGCTGACCCCCCCCCCCCCCACACACACACACACACACACACACACACACACACACACAT
>JAPQRN010000022.1:10091922-10104332 GCA_037367275.1 Coranthus polyacanthus
GTGTGTGTGTGGTGTGCATTTATGTGTGCGTTTGTGTTGAGTAGAGAGAGAGGACGCTCTGTGACTCAATCATGCGTGAAGAGGATTTTCTGTTCAATAGGAGCTGCACACTTGCATACTTGCATTCTAATGACTCCATGTGCATAATCATACAAACTAGTGCAGATGCATAGATGTGTGTTAGCGTGCGCACACACTTAGACAAGCACACACAACACTGTGTGAGTGAGAGACGGGGCAAATACCTAACTTGGAGAAACCAGTGTATGCAAGTGTAGTTTTCATACATAAGTCATCATACTGTGATACTGTATATGATGCGAGTTAGTAACGGTTCTGAGGGTGTTTAGGTTTGGAATGACGGCATATTTTCTATCACTGAGCCAAAAGCAAGCAGTGGAACAGTTTTCAAATATGTCTGAACAAGATGACGCGTGGAGAGTTTCATTTTTCTTTACATCACACAATGTAATAATGTGTTTAAAAACCGATGGAAAAAAAAAAAAAAAAAAAAAAAAAAAAAAAACCAGCCGTAGGATTCAGCCTGTCTGTCAGGTTCCATTGACAGATGGATGCAGATTCATTCTGTACGTCATGCTGCACCTCAAACACACATGTAAAACATTCATCTCTCTCTCGCTTTCGTTCCCTCTTTCTCTCTCTCTTACTCTCTTCACTCAGAAAGGCTGGAGTTGTTCTTCTGAGTGGTAAACATGTGCTAAGGGGGGTGAATGGCTAAGTTTTCTTTTTATCCAATAAAAATGTCTCCTTGCCAGATCGATTGTTGTTGCTAGGAGACTGAAGCATCCTTTGGCAAAGGGCTACAGCTCTTCACGTCTGTTGTTTCCCTCTCTCTCTCGCTCTCTCGCTCTCGCTCTCGCTCTCTGACTCTCTCTCTCTCTCTCTCTCTCTCTCTCTCTCTCTCTCTCTCTCTCTCTCGCTCACGCGCGCGTGCGGGTCTCTCTCACACATACACGCACACATCCACGGAGCTGGCGCGCAGAGCAGTGGCGCCCATCCTCTCTCTCAGTGCGACTCCTCCGAGGGATCAGGAGTAGACTAAGTCAAACTTCCAGCAGCTTAAGATTTTTGCGCAACCTTAGAAGGATCCCACACGCCAAGGTAGGTCAAATATAAAATATTCCTAACTGCTGGGTAAATGTGTTGCAGTCTTAGAATACTGGTTAGATGACAGAGTGCAGTGAAAAATTGTCAGTCCGGGACCGTTCAAGCGCACGTCAGCCAGTCCTACAGTAGGGAGCAAATTGCTTTGAACTTTGCGCAGGATTTAAAAAACAAGTTGTGCTGCATAACCGCGGTTGCTGTTCATTTTTCCTTTAATCATATATTCCCGCAGATCGCGGGTTGTGATAAAGTAACAAAGCCCCGGCAGCTAATCTCTGCAGCAGATGCATGATAAAGATAGAGAAGGTGAAACAAAGAGTATCTGCAGTTGCGTATTTTTACGCTGCGTTGAGAAGTTATTTGGGTACAGGCAGACCGTACTAAGGCATGTCCCGAGGCTTTAGGCTTCATGGGGAAAAGATGGGTTGGTAGTGCGGCTCTGGAAACAGGCATACAGGTGGATCTGATAACGGAATCCGGCCACTGTTTGTTAGTGCAATGACTTTCCGTTTGACTCTGAACAGCCACTCCACACCTTGCGCCAGGGAGGAGGCGCATGGACCTGTACTAAAGATACAGCAGGAGCGAAAGGCTGTGTCCACATCAGATTACGTACAAAAACTAGTCTTTTCATGTTGAACCTGGCATGTTGTATTTTTTTTTTTTCACCGACACTAAGGCACGATAGAAGACTTAGTTGATTGATTTTCTTTTTTTTTTTTTTTTGCATATATGGAGTTCTTTCCCAAAATAATGTTGTCTCCCAGCCCAAATTCAAATGACATAATTTAAATTCCGAAGACCGCAAAAAGAATCAAGGCCCGGGGGGGGGGGGCTGTGTTCCTCTAGAGCAGGTGTGTCTGTCAGTCAACAGTCATTTCAGAGTGGCTTTACTTTTTCAATGATTTCATATATTATTATGTCACAACGGAGCGTATTTTCTTACATTTAACAAGGTTTATGTATTTAGTATCAAATGTAATCCTCGACTGATTGACATTCACATTCATTTTTAAGCATACCTCAGTTTTTTAGACCAAGCATGTTGATGTATATGACAGGTACAAGATAACTTTGCGCACCTTGTTTCTCGTTTTCTCGTGAACTCAAATGGCATCAAATTGTGTTCTTTTTTTTTTGTACTCATGCCATTAATGAAATTAATTTTAGATTTTTTTTTAAGATTTGGAAAAATCATGGTATTTTGTTTTTTTTCGTAATAATGATACACTAAGCCTATCTGTATTGCAATTAGAAGCTCAGCATTGGAAGACAGACTTACGCTGAGAGAAATTCGACTTCTAATAGACTTCTAATAGAGAGTAGTGAAAGAATCATCATCATTACTTAGGAGGGAGGAGGGGTGGGCAGTGCCTGTTAGACATGGGAAGGATTTGGCCCCAAAGCTGGCATCATAATACTACTAATATTAATACTAGCACTAATACTAATAAGTGAATGAATGCTGAATTCAGACACTTTTATTTTGGGGTGGGTTTTTAACATGATGTGTATGTGGTGTGTCAGTGACTTGTGGAGACATGGCTTCCTTTTATAGAGAAAATTCAAGTCCCCTTAACATAGGTTAGAGTTAGGTTATATTTTATAGTATTGTTTACATGTGATACAGTGTAACCCGGTTTGTGCGCATACTATATTTAGTCATTTTATGCATGCGTTTATGCGCAATTCTGCGCACGTAAACATCACATTTTCAATTTGTTCAGTCACACTTGTAAAATATGTACAGGATGCACATGAGCGAGTGTCTGTGTCTGCATGGAAAGGTCGAATGAAAAGTAGGAAGGGGTTACAGGTGTGGGTGGGCATTAATAAGTCACTTTATTAAAAGCTAAAGACATGCTTATATGTTTCTGTATAGAGGTCTATTTGTCTGTGTGTATGTTTGAGTGTTAGAAGAATGTGCATCAGTGTGTGAGTCAGGGGACACTTATCTGTCAATGAATAGTTTTGGCCTTGAGTTGCAGCATTTTTGTACTGGTAAATGTGTTTACACGCGCTTGAGTTTGTGCACCTTTATATGTGTTAGTGTGTGTGTATGTATGTGTTTGTATCTGCTTTGTACGTACGTGTTTGTATGTGGCCTTAAAGCTTCCACACAGCACTGCTTTCCACACTGTATGCAGCACAGAACCTCATCATTAGCAGTGTAGCAAAGCGCACAGGAAAAAAAAAGAAGCTGCTCTAATACTGATACCCTCTAGTTTAACCAGAAATGTGAATTTTCACATGAGTTTAGGGTGGATGCACAGTAAGCCTGTGTTTTGTCAATTCTGATAAATCCATGAGTGTGGACACAGCTGTCCAGTAAGTCAAAATTCTGGTCTTTCAAACAGTATCACAGTAAACTAACTTTATAGTCAGCTATGGTGTAATTCTCCTGTAGCTGTTACTATATGTATGTACAACTTGTTTCACTCAGCTACTGCAGGTGTTTAAAATGGCCAGTAAAATAGGGATGCACCAAGCGGACACACCGAATCAGTAGCAAAGCCAGTACGAATCGATTACTCACATTGGCTCTAACATGACTGATACACTTTTATAGTCTCTTTGTCAGTGAGATTAAAAACTGTTCTGTTTAGCCATCCTTTTATTTCAGTTATGATGGGCAACTGAGCACGGCACCCCTGAACTGATGCTACCGTACATAAAATGGTTTCACTGAGTTCTAGGTAGTGTGATATACAGATTTTAAGTTTGGGCTGAACAGAGCAGCGTTCTGAATCGACACACTGGAACACGTCGGGAGAAACAAATTCAGTTTGTTGCAAGCAAAAAGTTTGTCCTTCATGGAGTGGTGCCTGATTTAAACCAACACAGCGGTGCCTGTTTTCAGCTTGATGTTGGATTCTGTCCGCACGAGACCAAATATTCTCTGTAAAACACAAATTACAAATTTCTTCAGTCATACTTTGAGCGTCGTCTTTTATCATCTTTTTTTCTACCACAGCATTTACTGCCTCTACGGCTTTGGCATTTACCAATCTGCAACTCTATATCCGTCTGTACTGCTATGACATAATGAACCGCAAAAATCTCAAAAGTGTTTCTGTGAATTCTGCTCTACAGGTGCGTTCAAGAGCACGACACAGTATGTGAGCTCCATTATGTCGCTGTCCACGGTGCTGATAAGAAAGACGCATTCATTTTAATATGCAGAACTGGCTGTACTTTTTGTAAACTCTTGTCATAAGTTTATAATAATTTTCTAAATTCAATTTTACAATCGTCCTGCCATGAAGGTGTTTTGTCCAAAACCGAGAAAATCTCTTCAACTATTTTGTTGAAGATTCTCTTGAAAAGAGAGACAGGAACACAAAATCGGTTAACAATGTAATTAGATTACGTAATTGGTGTTGTACGTAGTGTAAGTACAAGATCCAACTAAATAAAACACATGATACTTCTTACATATTATATCATGCAAAAAGTGAAATGTCCACATATAAATGGATTGATTTTAATTTTTTTTTGCTTTCACTTGCATCCTTTTCTTTCTGATTTCATTTGTTCATCAGAGCTGAAGACAGATGTAAAGTACACCACACTGGAATCACACAAGTGGATGAAAACATGGGATCTTGTCCCAGTAGAGTCAAGTGGAGGCTAACACACTAATAGAAACAGGTAGGTCAAATTGAAAAAGCAACAATACTACCCCAAAAAATACACAAAACACATAATGGTAACCAAATTTGCCCAGAAGTAAAAATAATAAACGTGTCCCTAAATCTAGAGACAAAAACTTAGAGGCAAAAACAATTCCCTGTTTTCTTTTGGCCACTTACAATAATGAAGGAAGTGTAATTTTACGTGTTATTAAGTATTAAGTGGTATGTTAAGTAGTAGTATGAGCAGTTCCTCATGCCTTATAGCTTCAGATGTGACCAGATGTTTGAAGATGTGAGTACTTACTGGGAACTGAGGGTTTCAGGTGTATATTGACATTGTTGGCTGCAGTATTTTGAGAGTTTGAGTCTAGTTTTATTTGTTTATTTATTTAGCTAATTCATATTTGACAAATACTTAATATTTTAGAATTACATTCACTACAAGTTTACATCCTTCTGTCCCTAGGCCTCCTGAAGTTCTTGGCTCCTCAAGTACTTTTTCCACTGTTGCTCTGCTCCACATGTTTCGTACGCTGTTATGCTCTGGTGAGGAAACAGGAAAGTGTCTAGAAATCACCGCCACAGTTCACCTCTCATCAGCAACATCACACATACTGAGCAGCACACACACTTACAAGCCCTCACACAAACGCACAACATGTTAGCACTACTTTGTCTGTTTTCTGGCATCCACCCTTCCCTACATGCAGACATTCACACACACACATACATACACTCAGGGGATGAGGCAGTGAAAGGGCAGTGGGATGTACAGCTGTGATGGTGTGTCTCAGAGAGAGATCTGGCTCTTTAATAAATAATAAGCTCAGAGGGAACCAGTGTGCCTGTGTGTGAGCATGTATGCATTTGTATAGCTGCGTTTCATTGTGAAGATTTTGGTGTCGTGAGGATGTTTTGGCTGGTCCTCACAACTTCAAATGGCTTTTTTGAGGGTTAGGGTTAAGGTCTGAATTATGTTAAGGTCCGTATGTTCGAAAGCGTCCTCACAAAGAAAGTGTTTTTGTCTTCTAGGTCCGACTAACGCTAAAAAAGTTTCATTTTTAGAGAAACAGGGTGCAGATAACTCAAAAGCAACACATGATATTTTAGCATCTATTAAAATTGTGTTTGCCTTTGTGTATTTGATTACAGTTTCCTTAACTGTCCCGGTTTAATAGCTAAATATCTATTGACTATTGATCTATTGAATTTCAACACTTCAGTATGATAATATTCAGTCCGAAAGACTTTGGTCACTGTCTGGGATGGCCAATAAAAAATAGAAAATAAAATCTGATTCCACATGAGAGTTGCAGGGTTTCATATCCTGTAGGTGGTGTGGTAGTGACAGAAGCTTATTCACTAATGTGGCTGTAGTGGAGTACTCCATTATTCAATACTACTACTGTATATGTGGGCGTCTTCGCACTTACCCCTTAATGTCAGAAGTTCAGTCATGTCTTGTCAAATTGTTTTATACATTCATCTGTTCATCTTAAACGCTGGATGTTTTTTTTTTTTGCACATACAAAAAATGTTTAATGTGTACCACACTATTGAAATAGTCCTACCCACATGGAGCTATACGTACATGAATAACGTGGGGCTTTATGAATAAAGATTTCCAGCAGATGATAATTATATTAAAAAGAAAACTGATATGCACACAACATATGATTCTCATCAAATGAAAGACAGCAACCAGACAGTTACAACTTAGAAGAGGCTAAATTGCCATGCGTTAAAAAAAAAAAAAGTTCAAAAAATCTGCAAAAATGTCTATCACACAAGTCTTTATATTATTTAAGATTCTTCCAGTGATTAAAGACTCTCTTTCACAGGTAATGCTTTTTCGACAGCCAATCAGTGTTTTTTTTTTTGTTTGTTTTTTTTGTATTGCATCAGGTATACAAACTACTGTTCCCTGGTGATTCACACCTATTGCAGAGGTTGAACCCTGTCAGACCAAATGCACAGCTTTTCCTTGCTCACTGCTGAGTGGGCATCTGTCGCACACCTGGGAACTAGTGAGCTGTGAATGTCACTGTCACATAATCAATAAAATACTGAGCCTTTGTTGCTGGTTTGCATTACTTGTTTCTGTAGTATTTTTAGTGACTGGATGTAAAGAGTCTGATTTGATTAAAGAGGTACGGCACCCTTACATGTGTTTTTTGAGCTGTATACTAAACTGAATGACTTTGATGAAGCGCATCAATGCTGGTGTTAATTGACGTATCTCACCAAAAGTCTAAAAACTGGCATTTCATGGGTTTGAAAATTATTCAACACACCATCTACAGTTTTAAATCATGCTAAACCTACCAAGGCCAATGCTGACGTCGAGTCAACCGTTAGGGATGTGGTTATGTCAAGAGATTTATATTAAGATTTATTGAGTGGGGTGTCTGAAACTGCACTTACTGTCAAATACATGCTGAATAAGTCTCATTATTCACAGGAGTTAACACTATTTTTTGCTAGCCCTCTGCTTACTCTCTATTTTTCCATTTTTGGTACAATGGTTCAGTCTTGTGCTTTTGCTGGCTGTTGAAGGCTCAGCCTTCTAACTAACGTTGCATTACCACTCAGAGACTGTCCCCATCTTCTCTTGCTCTTGCATTTCCCCTGCACCAAGAGCTCCAGCTTCGGGCATTACTGGGGCTGAAGCCGACACCTCGAATTGACATGGTTCAGGACCACCTCCACCTCACTGATGTCTGCTTCAGGGGATTCTGGAGAGGAAAAGTCCTCCACCTCAAAAGAACCCTCTGTGGCATAGGTGCCTTGCGATTCTGTGTCGCGCTCCATTTCTCTCTGGCCCGGGGATGTCAATGAGCAACTCCTGCCTCACAAATCCACACCCTCCTCACCCCGTTGCTCCTCAGCCCTTTCTGGTAGCCCTCGCAGTCCCTTGTCCACCCCGAAATTATACAGTGGGAGGAGTTAGCCACAGACTGAAGACTAAAGACTAAAGGATAAATAAGTCATTCATTTCCTAAAAGGTTTGTGTGATAAAGAGGGTTTGTTGAGTCGTATGGTGGGAGTCCATCCTTTATATTCAAATACAATAGTTTGCAATTGTTGTGCTGCAGTGGGAACAATTAGTCTCCCAATTATAGTGAAGACAAATCCAGGGCTAGTGTGGGAGAGCAAATCGAATAGTTAGTACATCATTGAAATTCTGATAATTAGTGAGGAATGACTGCAGTAATTGTTTTCCACAGATCACGATCTAACCTTAAACAGCCAACTGACCCCACCTAAGAGGCACGTGTCTCTGTCTAAACCAATTATATTTATTCTTCTATGTGTCTTAGGTATGCTGTGGTCGATATGCTCCATTACTTCCTACCTGTCCATTGTAACGCTCTATAGACCTCATGTATTGACCACAGTGAGGACAGACCAGCAGAGTGTGAATATGAATTAAGCATGCTGCGGCAGCGACCGTGTCATGGCAAAGCTGACTGATGCTAGATGAATTCCAGGGTCATTATATGACAGTTAAGTTGATAGATGCCATCCACAAAGGGGTAATTCTCCCGTCTGACAGGCCAGCTGCCTCTACAGTGATGAAATACTGATCTGATGAATGCTTTCACATATTCCCACCCCTGCTCTGTTTTGGGGCTAAACAGCCATTTTTAATCACCCAGTGTCAGATGAGTCGTAGACCACCAAAACACAGGGAACACACTGTGACTAATATGAGATAGAGACAATGGGCTGAAATTCACTGGGAAGATGTAACAAATGAATTACATTCAACTAACAATTACATTATTTCATTATAGTTTAATCTCACAAGCATTTATTCAGTTAAGAGTTTTGTCGATAAATGACATTAAGAAATGCGTGTCTCAGTATTCTAATGTTCACAGTGACAACTTTGTGTTTAAATTGCTTGCTTTATACAAATGAATGCCGTAAATCTGTAGATATTTAATTTAACACAGACGAATGCAATACATTTCATCTTTGAGGAGCCTCGGTATGCATTTGTGTGTTTTGTGCGCATTTTGATTTGGATTAAATTCATCAAATTGTTCATCAAAATTATTGATTGAATCATCTCTAGCAGCTTCCGAGTGAAATAGTGTAATGGGCACCGCATTCCAAGTCATTTTCAGAGATCTCATACTTGTAATATGAAATGTGCTGTAAAATAGCCTACAATGCCAAGCACTCCCACGCCCACGTTTGTGTGGTGCTCAGAGGTTAAAAGCTCTTTTAGTGGGGAATCCTTTTGGAGTACCCACTGCACATGAGTGCTCAGTTTATTCTTTGTGCCCCCGAAGCACAGCAGTTCTTGTGTAGGGTAATCTAATTTTTCATTAGAAATGCTTTAATGTGCAGAGCCAGGAAATCCATTTCTATGTTTCTAACACGATACAGCCTTTAACCTTTGAACCTAATGCCGGTCACAAAATGGACTGATTAATCAATACAGGAACAGGCTGTTTTATATCTGTCTGTACGACTGCAACATCGATAGCCATATGAGATCAAAATACCAAATTATTGATTCGAATTGAGGATAGAAGGGGTTTAACCAAGTTAGCAATTACCACATCACACTCTTTCTCCAGTGCTTGGCTCCTTCAGTAGGTAGCTATTAGCTTTTACTTGGTTCATAAGACTGGCTGGTTAAACATTGTTTAGTGAAAACGAATTAGGAGTTATTATGCAGATATTATGAACTCAGTTTTCAAGAACTAGGAGGCGCATGCTTTATGCATCATGTCTCCCTACAGTAGCTGTGTAGCTGTTGTGTTTTGTGATATCCTTCTGTCCTATTTATGGATCATCAGTCTTTCCTGCCTAAAACGCACTTAGTAAATAATTAATGGTCACAGCCCATTGCACCCGTTAGACTGTCAGAAGTCTGGGACACCATGCATACAAACACACACACGCACACATCTACACAAACACATGCGCACCATTGTTGCATGTAAAGTAAAAGTAGTAATGAAAGTAGGGCTAAAAATATGCTGTCTTCTACAGTTCACGTGCCTTCAGTGTGCATTTTCTCTCCTGTAATACACAGCACTGTACTTATTTGGACTTAATAAGAAATAATCAAAAAAGAGAGGGAGATGCAAAGTGTCTGTGTGTGTCTGTGTGTGTGTGAGAGAGAGAGAAATGGACAAACAAAAAAACACACCATGGAATTGGATAAATTAGCTGATAAACCTCTTTCAGGTTGCAGGTCTACTAAGTTGGCTGAGGGGTTCTGTTGTTCCGTAGTAACAAAAGCTCTCATATGACACCCCAACCCTCCACCTTCCTAATTAAAAAAAACAAAAACATAACACATCCACTTACAGTGTCTCCCCATACTGTGAGATTCTTGTCAGTGGTGCAGCTGTTGGATGTGAGAGATGCACAATAAACAAGCAAACACACACAAACACGGAGGGGAAAACACACACACACACACACACACACACACACACACACACACACACACACACACACACACACACACACACACACACAGTTGGGGCTGAGTTGGAGGGCTATCTCTACTCTCAGTGTACCGCGGTCCATCGACCCTACATGGCTGTTCTCAGCTGGATACGTGTCATCCACAGCAGCCCTGCCTGTTAGGGGGAGAGCGAGGGCTGTGGAGGGTGTAAAGGAGGTGGAAATAAATGGGTTGGGAAGAGCACCAGCAAAGAGAGGGTGGGAATGGGAGAAGAGGGGAGGAAAGCATGCAGTGGTCATGCCATGGAGGAAGAAGAAAGTGAAACACGAGAAGGGGGGGGGGGGGGGTTGTAGTGTGTATGCAGTGAACTCACAGATTTGAACAGGGTCAGAGGTGAAATGGGGTTGTCTGTCAGATCTTACTCCGCATCATAGCTCCCAGGGAGAAGGGTCGGTAGTCAGCCTCCTCCATCTGATCCTATTCTTCTATTGACAGTCAGGATGTTTTCTCACTGTTGTTTACTCACCTCATGTATGTTCTCCATCTCTTTTTAATAGGTGTCTGTGGTGATGTTGCCATGTGCAAGCTGCCATCTGCTTTTATCCTTCTTTATTCAGGTAAGACATTTAACATCTTGGCGATGCACATATGTAACAATTACCTTAATAGGATTTTCTTCAGTGAACATTACCAGAAGTCAAAAATCTTGACAGTAAGTCTCTGAGGGAATACACCTGTATACTTTTATTATAAACAAATCACACACAGGTACACTGAATTCTGGGAATTTGTTAACAGCAGCTGGTGTTTTTAAAATATGAAACAGAATATCATTCAACAATTTAATTTAAGTTAAAAATAAATGCTAATGTATATTTGCTTTATGAAAAAATTGGCCACAGACATGCACATTTTTTATTGTTCCTTTAGGTTTATGCAATACATTTGTAAGTGCGCTGTCCTTTACTTTTGCCTCCTTGGCAATATTTTTGTAACTGTGAAAGAAGGGACAAAGTCTATGTGTGTGCGCTTTGCTTGCACAGTTGCTCTTGAGACAGGAAGCAGGATTTGGGCAGTTTCCAAGAGGTTATAATGAAGTAAACATTTATTTTTAGTGCACACTGCGAGAGTAGTGAGAAATATTGGAAATATTTGGCACATTTCTACGATGATTTCAAGAGCTGCTAATAAAATTTAAAGCATCATTAAAGTTATGTCTTTAAAGTAAGACCTTGAATGTAACTTTTCAGGACGCGCTAAACGTGCAATGTGTAGCGCAACACACACATCCGTTTGCACAAACGCTCATCAACACTTGTGCAGCCTTGTTGTGGTGTTGTCCTCAAAAGTTCATTACAGACTTCCCCTTTGTGTTGTTTTCAAAGTGGTCTCTGATAATGATGTTTGTTTATTCCCAGGATCTCCAGCTTTTTGATTGGAATACTGGAAATCATTCAAATTTTGCACAAGGATAAACACGCTAACTATGGCCACACACTCTCACACAGCAAACATGTGTGACAGCCTGGATCTAAATCTTTAATAAGCACCATCAGTGTTCTTCCCCCCAAAAGCAGAAAGTTAAATTACATAGCCATCAAATAAAAGTCAGGTAGTTTCCTCTGGGATTTTTACAGGAAACAACTTTTTACTAAATTCAACAGGGACAAGACAAAGAACTATATTAGGGTGGAGTACATCATGAAATTTTTACTTTAGGTACTAGCCAACATTGCCCTCTGCTTATAAAAGTTACCAGTTTCTTAAACCACTGTGATCCCTCCTGTGATAATCATTTATCATATGTTTGTCATTCTTCTGGTATTGTTTTTATTCTGAGAACAAGCCCTTATCCTGATCTCCTTTAGTCGAGAAGGAAGGGAGCTAAGACATAGAAATAGTCTGCTTTTAGGTCAGCCCCTCAGAGAAGCAGAGGTGTGTTTGTGTGTGTGTGTGTGTGTGTGTGTGTGTCTGTCTGATTGTGTGTGTGTGTGGGTGGGTGTTTGTCTGGGTGTGTGTGTGTGTGTGCGCGTGTCTGTAGGTATGTGTCATTTTACAGAGCAGAGTGGTTAAGGTATGGCAGCCGCCTGCAGAAAAATCTGAGCTGCCTGTATCTTAGAGATGCTTTCATCCTCCTACCTGCCCACCAAAGAGGGGAGGTTACACTCTTCACCCTCTCTCCTAGACACACACACACACACACACACACACACACA
>JAPQRN010000022.1:10104432-10114496 GCA_037367275.1 Coranthus polyacanthus
CTGCCCACCAAAGAGGGGAGGTTACACTCTTCACCCTCTCTCCTAGACACACACACACACACACACACACACACACACACACACACACACACACACAAAGCATGATTTGAGCCAGAGATGCCGGCAATCATCCGAAATTTCACTACAAGCTTGCTTCTTGGTCTAAAGTGATTTTCATAGTCAAAACGTCAACTTCTTTAACTTCCGTCTTATCTCTCCTGAGGACTGGAGACATTGCGTGAGAGACATGAAAGGCAAATTTTCAAAGAAGAAAGCAATTTCCTACTTAGGGTTTATACTAACTTTGCATTTACTAAATTGTTTAAAAGATATAAGCAAAGACAGAGGGAAAGAATGAGAAAAATAAGAATAAAAACATGATATTTAACATACACTTAAATATATGAAGCTTATTTACGGAATCCTTTGACATCTAGCAATTAGGTAAGTTAAGTTAGGCACACACGACTAGTTGGAGCATTTTAAGACAGGACATAACTCCCTTAGCGACTGTTTCCAGCGACTGGAGCTGATTTAAGTCTTTGTCAATCAGAGAAGAGCGCACAAATCAGGGAGAAAAACACCACCATTTGAAAATACACACCTTCCTTCTGCAGCTCTGCATTCTTTATGAGCAAATGAGAAGACTAAACATGAAGATAGATGACCTGATGCCATTTCACACCACTATGGAGAAGTGAAGCCACTTTTCCAAGCTTCTGTAGAGTCAGACAGACATGTAACTGGCATTCGTTAAGACCATTCCCTCCTTTGCACACGCGTTTAGCTAACGTAACAGTGTGGTAATATGAATACCTTCACCAGTAATGCTATGTAAAAAAGCGTATGTCATTGCTTACCTGGTGCATTCAAAGCTATTGTAGCCCGTTTCTTTCTTTGTCAACATCCATTACATTTTTGGAAACTTTGCATTGTTAGCTGGTGCAGCCTCGGACAACGATACGCTGCATAGGATTGTCAACTTCTGGACTTTGTTGTTAGAAAACGCAAGGTTTACTTTCACCACATCCAATGTATTTTTACAGTACAAATGTTTTGCTGTTTCAGTCACCGGTGTCAGTCGTAAATATTAAACATGCTGGAAAACATCTTTATGAGAAGGGCCGACCACGGCTCACTGTAAAGACTAAAGACTGGAATTGTTAGACCAGCACTCACTGGACAACTTTATCTGCCCCCACTCAGGCGCCTTAAAAGACACAGTTCAAAAAAGACAGGTCAAAGTTGACAGTCGTCTGTTTCAAATTATGAAAGAAATCTGTGTAGAAAAAGCTCATTCTCAGGAATGAGCTTTTTCTACGCATTCTATAGTGTTTCTGATTTCTTGTTTGAAAGTTATGGTTGCTTACAGCGTGGGGTTCACATTCATTTACACAATTTAGGGTTTTTTTCTGATATGTTTTGTTACATTAACATTCCACTGAGCTTAATTTGAAGCCATAATCAAGCTCAATTTAGAGCCAAAGAAGACATTAGCAGTTTTGTTACAGCCTTAACTAGCACTGTGACTAGTATATTAACTCTGCAATGTAAAATTAGCAAAATCGGATACTTTATGCCATCTAGTGACATATTAAATGGCATCTTTGTGAAGAGTGGATGTTAGTGAATGTAACTGTCAAAACACAGAGTGATTTAATTGAGTTGTAAGCTATGATAAGCAGCGTCAGCTGTTGTTGGCCCCACTGTTGTAATTTAGCTTCTTTCATGGTAAAATGCATTCAGTCCTCGCACTGTAATTATGCAAGGGAGAGGGGGAGTAATACATCTGATAACACACACACATACTTGTATAAACTCATAGGCGAGCAGAGAATCGTTGGAACAGAGATCAGATTAGAGAAGCTTTTCTGATCGGTGGCATGAGAAGGGTGGGCTCATGTATCAACCAGCCATCTAAGCTGGCTTATCCTGATACAACCAGGGGCAAACCCACACATACACGCTCACATCAAAAGGAGAAAGTTTACAGGGTGATGTAAGGGAAGGGAAGGGGGAGATTGGAGAACAGCGGGGTACAAAAACAATTCCATATCCTTGTTAGTCATGGCCTGGCTTGAGCTGCGAAGCAGAAACGACTTTGAGCTCTTGTTAACAGTGTCCCCAAACTCTGCCAAAGGTCTTCTTTGCTGTATTTATACTTTATAGTAACCCTTACTATAAGTATTTCATCCCGCAGCTCCTAACAGCATTGAGATTTGTCCAGTATCATGTGCATTGACTTGAATTTCTTCCCCTCTCCTCTTCTTTCCTAGCAGGACTGATGTCCAGATGGTGTGCCCCTCCATGTGTGATCCAGTTCTGTTATCCCTGACCGTTTCATGGACCCCCAACCGACCCAGGCACCCACGCCCATTGCTTCACTCACAAGGCTCAACCCCACTGCACTCTGCACACCTTACCCGTAACCCCTCACCCCTAACCTTTACCCTCAGCCCCTCGCCTCCCTCTTTTTCACTCTCCATCAAAACTGTCCTCCTCACATTTTGACGGCCCTAAACCTCTCTGAGCCCAACATGGTGGTCTGCATTCCCGCTCTAGTATTGGTTATGATGTTTCGGGGCGTATTGCTCTCTGTCGGAGACCCGCCTCAGTCTCGCCGGGAGATTCGCATCGAGGGGGACCTGGTGCTCGGTGGCTTGTTTCCGGTGCATGAAAAGGGTGCTGGGATGGAGGAGTGCGGGCGAGTGAATGAGGACAGAGGGATCCAGAGGCTGGAGGCCATGCTGTTCGCAATAGACAGAATCAATACGGACAACACTTTGCTGCCTGGGGTCTCCCTTGGGGTCCACATCCTGGACACCTGCTCCAGAGATACCTATGCACTGGAGCAGGTGGGTGAGCATGGTCACTTTACAAAACTCTGCCCTTTTGTCAATGAGATGTTTCCAGGCTCAATATTTTCCACGTTTAATATTTAAATGCACTTTTCTATCAGAGAAATATGACACTTATCTCAGCCCACTCTATTGTCTGTATATAAATAGTGCTTTTGCTATCATAGTAGCTCGCGTGAATCATTTTTGTTTTTCCAAATTCCAAAAAAATGTTTTTTCCCGCATTTCCAAAGAAATTTTATATGTTTCAACAATGACACGAAACGTAATCTGCTTCAATTCTGCCTACAACTAAAAACAACACACAGCTGTCCTTTTAATCGCAGTGTATTCAGTTTTATAAATGCAGATACAGATTTTTAGACACAGTACAGTTGAGATGCAGTTTATTTAATAAGCTGTCTGTTCTCCTGCGCTGTTGGGCAACTTACACTCATCCCACATTCTATATTTAAAAAGTAGCTCTGTAAAATAAGTTGAGGTATCACAAGGTAAAAACTGCAGTGTTTCCATTTTAGGTCGAGTAAACGTATAAGCTGCCATTAAAAGGTAATATTCAGGTAATGGATCTCAAATGATAACAACAAATCCTTGATGAGAAATAGAGATTGAAGCTATTTGCGATGAGGGAAATGAGCCGGGTATAAAAAAGACAGCACTTTCCCTCAGGGATTGTTATCTTCAAAAAAAAAGAATTATATTTTATTGCTGAGCTATTTGTGGATGATGCATCTAGTGATCTTATACAATAAGCTCGTTGACTGATTATATAAACCTTGGGTTCCTTGATGTTTTGGCTCCCTAAATGGGTTGCAGGTTCATTTGTTGTTGGTCCACAGACCGGCAATATGTTAGAATGTGCCTTAAGCCCAGCGGAGTTAATTTGCTTTTGGACCTTGTACTGAAAGCATTTAAGAATCCTGAGTGTAAAAGTTCTTTTATAGTTCCTTCAAAAAGATAGAAAATCCACATTATTTAAAAAAAAAAAAAAAAAAAAGTGCAAAACGTATATGTGCTTATTTCAACAAAGGACATTAAACATTCAGAGTGTTTCACCACATGATTTAGAATGAATAGATAACAAAGAACATATGGCATCCAGTATGATGTACAGAACTGTGTCAAATACTCTCTGTGTGGTTGTGTTGGCCAGGCTCTGGAGTTTGTGAGAGCCTCTCTCACCAAGGTGGACGACACGGAGTTCATCTGCCCAGATGGGTCTTATGCTTTGCAAGACGACAGCCCGCTCGCAATCGCCGGGGTCATAGGAGGGTCCTTCAGCAGTGTCTCTATACAGGTAATACAATATTTACACAAATGCTTAACCACCGTCATTTAACTTGCATCCCCTAACTTGATGGTTTCTCACCAATTAGTGTGAGTGGCCGCGTGTGCAAAAGCTGACTTCGAGTGACGTGCCAGTGTATCCACGTGCATTTAACTGCGTGTGCATTTGTGTGTGCTTGTTTCAGCGAATCAAGTACCAGTGGTGTGTTCTTGTGTTTCCCTAGCTCATGTAGCTCTTGTCACAGAGCTGGGTCATTTGCATAGTTTAGCATAAAACCTCCTTCTCCCTTACTCCTCTGTGACTGCACAAAAGCCTCCTCCTATCAGTCCTTAAATCCCTAATCTCTGCAACTGTCTCTCTGTCTTCTCTTTCTCACCCTCTCTCTCTCTCTCTCTCTCTCTCTCAGTCATTTTAAGCACTTCTCTTTTTTTTCTTTCCCTGAAATCTTTGCTCTTTGCCTTCTCATCACTGCCTCGTTCTTTTTTTTTTTTTTCTTTTTTTTTTTTTCTCCTTTTTTATATGCATTCAGAGGCACCCCTCCTGGCTATTTGGGGAGAGCTCAGTGTATGCTGACCTCAGCCCCCTTCTTCTCCTCCTCCTCTTTCCTGGGGCAGCCATTGTTAACACATCTGCTTTGTCTCTTGTCCTTCATCACACATAATTATCTCTTGTTTCCTTGTAGCTCATCCTTGTTGCCCTTTGTTGCTGTTGTTTTTACCTGTCTTTTCTGAGGGCAGGTCTGTTTACGAGACCCGAAGTGTGCTCTGCTTTCTGATGTCATGCCAGTGAAGCTAATCCAGCTACCCCTTCATGCCTCTCTACTTGACCACTCTGTCTGTTGCTGCTAAATGAAGTAATAGGGAATTATTTTATGTTTAACCATGCACAACTAAAATTCCAATGCCCCAAAGGCATTTACATAGCTGGCATCATTTCTTTTCTCCGTTCATGCACGTGTGTGTGTGTGTGTGTGTGTGTGTGTGTGTGTGTGTGTCTTTGTGTGTGTCTGTGTGAGTGTGTGTGACTTGCATTCCAAGCAGAAAACACACAGCACCCCTCCACTGCACCAATTTTTTTCTTCCTTCCCTTTCATTTTTTTCCTACTCTTCTCTCATATTCAGCCCGTTCCTTCAGTACATCCCCCTTTACTCTCTCTCTCACACAGGAAGGGGGCAGCTTTCACTAACAGAGTAAACTGTCTACGTCCCTACAGACAGCCCTCTTAGCTAGCTCTGGTCATTGTTCAGTGGCAGGTAATGGAGCAATGCGGTTACTTTTTGCAGTGTGACCTTTCCTGACATTTAAGTCAACTGCCATCTTAAAACCATAAAACCTGACTGAAGTACTGTAAGCAGCCGTCTACGGGAATGTGTGCGTGCGCACGTGTATGTCAGCGCAGGTGTTTTTGTGCGCATCGACCCGTCCTTCTGCGCTTGAGTGTATGTATGTGAGTGTGTTTTATAATCTTATACACTATTAGTCTAATGAGATTCTGACATGTTGTCAAAACAGCTCATCAACTGTGCTATGAATGAAATATAGAGAAGCCCAGAGTGATGCGCTCTAAAAGGATTATACGCAAGCAAGAACAGAATGGCTGTGTAGTTTGTGTTTATTTGCATGTGTGCGTGTTTGATTGTGTATGTTTACATGTCTTTGTGTGCATGAGTATATGCAGCAATTATACATCCACTGTTTGTGTTGGTGTCTGTGACTAAAATTATAACGAAGAGAGCATAACCAAACCCTGATCAACAGTAAAAGGGAATATTATATGGACATCATTAGACCCCAGATGATGTCCATCACTAATGCATGAGTCAGTGATTTATTGAACTTCTGGCTTGTGTGTGCGTGTAGCCTGTTTAGTGCTTTGTGCATACAGTACAGTATATACTTGCATTTTGATTGTTAGTTGCCTTAAAATAATCACTTAATGAACAAAGCAAATCCCTCATACCAAACATGTTGTATTTTTTTCTTTTGTGAAAAAAAATACAATAATTAAAGGATCGCCCCAGTTGCTTTTGTGGTTCTTACATCCAGTCTTTTGTGATTACTTGCTTAACTCAAGACACACATAGAGCTCTGCCTCTAATACTTTACATGCTGGCAAACGGTCAAAGGAAAAACACTCTCGCACAACAACCTCACGCTGCAGTTAGGAATTTTTAAACAGCCGTAGCTAAATGACTTCATTGTACTTGATAACTGTATTTGATATGTTGTGGCATTACTCAGGCATTGCTTCTTCTTTTTTTTTTGCGTGACGATCATTTTAATGCAGTACACCTGGTGGTGATTTTTCTAGTAAGTGTTGTGCTGAAAAGGGTTTTAGGGTAGATTTGTTTTAGTCTCCTTTTCCTCATTGGACCATATTAGAGACAGGAAAGTGTAAACTCTCAATGGCCTGTATATATATATATCTTTGTCATCAACTCTAAACTTCTGATACTTGCTGTAAATCTAATTGCGTTTTGTTTGTTGTTTTTTTTTCAGTTTGATTGACAGCTATTAGCAGTGTCCTTGTAGACACATCTGAAAGTGATGTCTGTTTATTCACTCTTCATTTTTGTCCATTCAAAAATCAATTGTTCTTGAGCTTCATTTTATTTTGTTTTCTGTATTGGTACCTCCTCCACATGGTGCGCTTGTGTTTTCCGCTGTTTGTGTGTGCTTGTTCACTTCTTTCAAGTGTCCCATTAAATTAATTGTACGGTAATTGGCTCTTTTGTCGCCACATATTCTTGGTAAACACTACAAGTAGCTATTTGAGCGCTTCAGGTCTTGAGTTTCACACATTTCCACACCACAGACTTGACCGATGCCAAGTGCGTTCAAAACACATACCCTTGATAGCACAGACTCTTGTTGATATCACTTTACATAAAATAAATCAGGGATGCAAATGTGACTGAATAAATACATAAATGTTTTTGTGGTTGCGCAGAAAGCATACATTAAGATTCAAAGGCTTCACGTTTATTGTATTCCGCACATCACATTACACTGTTTGTACAAATAATGAATAAAATTATATCAAAGCTCACACTACACGGTCAACTAATTAAGATTTCACTTATTAGAATGAAACCTTTTTTACATTATGATGCTCAGACGTCTTCTAACAAAAATGTCTGTCTTCGTTCAAAATCATACCTAATTATTACCTTATCACTTGATGTCACATGGATCCAGGCTAAAAAATGTGTTACAATTAATCATGACAAGTTTTGTCAGTTCAATGTTGCAAGCGTCTCATTTCTCATTTCGCTGTATCTCTCCTTCCAGGTCGCCAATCTTCTCAGGCTCTTTCAGATCCCTCAGATAAGCTATGCGTCCACCAGCGCCAAGTTAAGTGACAAGACCCGCTACGATTACTTTGCCCGTACCGTGCCCCCTGACTTCTACCAGGCCAAAGCCATGGCCGAGATCCTTCGCTTCTTTAACTGGACGTATGTGTCAACTGTGGCATCAGAGGGGGATTATGGAGAAACCGGCATAGAGGCCTTTGAACAAGAGGCCCGAATGCGGAACATCTGCATTGCTACTTCAGAGAAGGTAATGCACGGAACAAAATACATGAGAATATACTAGAATATGAGTGTATTTATGTGGCCAAACCTGCATCAATATAAGCAAACATTGCTCTAAGCCAGATAGCAAATACCAAAAACTTTAATCTGCAGTGTCGTGCTGATGTATGGCCTGAAGCTGCACCAGTAACAATGCACAAGGCGTTAAATTTGTGAGTTTTTAAAAGTTTGTCTCAGTGTCTTATCTAACACAAATGGGGTTTATATTACACTGGTGTTATCTGTTGTGAACCAGAAAATGAAAGCTTATCTCCAAGAACTCATACTGGGTACTTTCACAGTCGCATTTTTCATCTCATTTGCTCTAGAGATGCATGTTCATATGAGACTGCAGGGCTGTTTCTTTGTGTGATTGATTGTGATCCACAAATAGTGACTGTACCTTTTGGGTGTTGTTACTATTTGTGTCATATTATACAGATGTCTGTTCATCTGTAATTAAATTAAACTCCATTTTCTGTCTAGGTGGGGCGTTCTAACGCTAAGAAGTCCTATGAAGTTGTGATTCGTCAGCTCCTCCAGAAGCCTAACGCCCGTGTGGCTGTCCTTTTTCTACGCAGCGATGATGCCAGAGAGCTGTTGGCGGCAGCAGCCAGACTTAACACCTCCTTTATCTGGGTGGCAAGTGATGGCTGGGGTGCACAGGAAAGCATTGTCAAGGGAAATGAGGTCACTGCTGAAGGAGCCATCACACTTGAGCTAGCAGCCAATCCTGTGCCAGATTTCAACCAGTACTTTCTTAGCTTAAACCCAATAAAAAACCATAGGAATCCCTGGTACAGGGAATTCTGGGAGCAACGATTCCAGTGCTCCTTGGGTGGTGGAGGAGGTGTGGGTGCAGGACTGGGAGAGACACCTCTCCCACCTTGTGACAAGGACCTGTCAATGGACAAGAATAACTTTGAACCGGAGTCCAAGATCATGTTTGTGGTGAATGCAGTGTACGCCATGGCTCATGCTCTCCATAATATGCAACGGAGCCTGTGCTTTAACACCACCAAGTTGTGTGATAGCATGAAGGCCTTGGACGGCCGCAGACTCTACAGGGATTACATCCTTAATGTCAGCTTCACAGGTAAGAGAGCAAGAGCATGGTGAAAAAAGCCAAGAGTTGTGGATGAAGTGTTTATAGTAGATGAAGAGTGAAAAGATGTCAATGTTGGAAAAGAAGTTGGACAGGAAAGAACACAGAGATCAAGAAACACGCAGGAATGTTAGTGTTGTGCCTAGTTAACAGTCCTCTCATGAACAACACAGGGATGTTGTCCTTCTCCTCAGTTGAAGGAGCCAAGCCACAGAATATAAAAAGTACTGAGACAAATCCGCTTAATTGCTATATATTGTCAGACCAGCCTGCCATTGACACCTATTACCCATGCGTAATTGATACGACACTACAAAGTTGCTTTTGAGGAATGAGAGCTGCAGTTAATCCGTCAGCCATATTCTTCTTCCTTGCGCTAATGAGATTGTGTGTGTTATAATAGCTCCTATAGCAGGCTGCTTGTCTGTCTGTCAGTCTCTGTAGACTTGGGAGAGAAGAGACAGAGGATTGGCTTGACTGACAGCTGGCATACAAAGGAAGTGTTATAAATAAACTGCTGTGTCTCGGGGACTGACACAGGTTTAGAGGTGCTTATTTCTCCACCAACCGTGACCAGGAGCAGACATCAAAACAGTCAGACAAACAGCTCTAACACGGCAGCTTTGCCACAGGACGCTGGGGAGAGAGAACAGGAGGGATGGATGGAGGACGAAAGAATGGCAACACATAAAGAGGGAGGGGGAATGAAACTCGCAGATAAGACTGACAGGCAGACTAAAAGGAGAAAAGAGAGTTTGGGGTAAGGTAAAAGGGAATAAGACAGAAAAAGTGTTTGGGAGGGAAGGAGGGAAGGAACAAGGGAGCACTGAGGCAATGCTGGAGTGGGACAGCGTGCGTCAGCAGAAGAAGAAGATTCTCTTTGAAATTCCCCATCTTCATTTCTGCTACAAATCAAAGGACTTGGAGCATTTCTGTCTGAGAAGAGGGAGACAGAAAGAAGGAAAGAGAGAGGGAAAATGTGAGTAAGATAGAGAGGAAAAGAGAGAGAGGAGGAAATAGTCAAGGCGATTGGAGTCGCAGCCTCCGGTTGGCACAGATGATAACCACTCCCTTATAGGATGCATATAGAAAGGGGAGGAATAGAGATGCAAATTTGCACATAGAGAGTTTAAAAGTGTTCTGGAGTTAGTTGTCAGGAGAGTGAGAGGAGAGGAGAGGAGAGGAGAGGAGAGGAGAGGAGAGGAGAGGAGAGGAGAGGAGAGGAGAGGAGAGGAGAG
>JAPQRN010000022.1:10114591-10129383 GCA_037367275.1 Coranthus polyacanthus
AGGAGAGGAGAGGAGAGGAGAGGAGAGGAGAGGAGAGGAGAGGAGAGGAGGTGTGAATCCCGCTGTGACTTCTTTACATTTCTATGTCTGATCATCTTCCTCCCTTTTCTCCCTACCACCCCGGCTCTCTCTCCCTCCCCCTTTTTCACTACTGATGCATGTCCATGAGACACATCTCTGTATTCTGCAGTAGGGGGGGAAAAAAGTAACAGGATGTACAAGGATCTTGAGTTCTTTACAGCTCAGTGTCAGTGATGACGGTGACAGCATGACAAGCAGCTGTATCGGTAAATTTAAATAGCTGTTTCAGTAAGAACTCAAACAAGGAGCGTGTCGATGGTGGCGTTAAACTAGGAATGTGGCAGCGTTTGTTTTTGAGTTCTTAGGTAGCCTTGGACGAGTCAGAGCTTGACGATAGTTGTCATCTGTACAGGACATATACATCGTTCCATCTATAAGGAAGTAGCTGAGGTGAGGTGAGGTTGACTGTGGGGTATAAATACTGCAGCATCACCATCCGCAGTGCTCTCAGTCTGAACTGTAGCAGACGGAAAACCAACACTGTTCAGCACTCACTATCTCTGTCATATCTCCTTCCCTTATTTATACATCTATGTCATTTTACTCTCATAGCATTACATCAAAGTTTGATGACAGTGATGTCTCCGTGCTTTATGTGCAATTACTCTCCCATCTCCTTAACTTAACATTCACAGCACATCTTAACTGTGATAGGGTTGTTTTGTTGTGTTACTGACAGCGTATGTGGTGCACTGAGGCAGTATGTTGTGTGCTTAGGAGAGCTAGTGTGTTTTCATATGCCGCTCTCTTCATCTAGTCTCATCTCTCTAGTTGCTATGGTAATGAAGCCGACACTATTGCCAATTGTTGAAGTGATCTGGTAGATCATGGGAACTGCTCCCTACCAACTAGTAATGGGCACAGGGGCGTATTTGTGCATTTTAATTAGGCCTCGCTACATACTTTGAGCACAAAACACACACATATGTAGATGGAAGAGACACAAACACGTGCAAAACAGTCAGCTTTTTTTTTTTTTTTTTTACAAAGAGACAGCTTGAAATGCTTGTTTTTTACCAACATGAAATTGCAGACACCCCCAACCCACACACTTCTCAAAGCCATCATTCAACTCCCACCCACCCACCTCCCTGATCTGCAGCAAACGGATCAGTATATATACACACATGCATGCAGTCTTCTGTTCAAATAGTGGTGATAGATGTGATATTCCCCCATCTCTGCGCTTTTGTGTGTGTGTGTGTGTGTGTGTGTGTGTGTGTGTGTGTGTGTGTGTGTGTGTGATATGTCTGTGTTAGCAGAGGCGGTGTGCCTTCAGGGCCATATTGAGCAGAGAGCTTACTGCAATGTTTAGATGCTAGAGAACAACCTTCACTCTTTCGCTCCCTCATTTTCTTTTCACTCGTTCTGTGTCTCGCTGTCTCTGTCACTCTCTGTCTCTTTCCGTCTTTCTGCCTATCTTTCTCTCACTGTTCATCACTCCATCTCTATGTATCTCTCAGTCTCCTTTCTCTTTTCTCACCCAGAAAGTGTCCTACTCTCTCTACATTCAAAAACAGCACATCCCACTCAGACTTCACAAGGTTGCTCTCCTGCCTCCACCGCCTCTCTGCGCCGGTCTGTTCCTCCACTCCTTCACTCTTCTCATCGCTCAATCCATCCTTCACCTTTTCTCTATTGATTCCTCCGTCTAAAGGCTTTCCTGTGTCCACCTATCTATGCTGCCGTCACATCAGTTTCTTGCTTTTCCCCTTTTCCTATCTCTTCTCAGGTTTCTCGTATTCTTCTCCCTTGTCACTTCCCTCTTTTCTTTCCCCTTATCTTGTCTCTGGGCTCATCCTCCCTCCCAGCACCTTCTGCTTCTGGCCTGCCTTTTTTTTTTTTCTTCTTTTGTCTCCTCTATCTCGCCACATTTCTTTCAGTCAAGCCTCAGCTCTCTGTTGCATCTATACATTTCTCTCCCTTGTTGTAGGCTTCCTTCTATCCACATTATCTTTCCTCTATTCCCCTGTGGCCTGTTGCTCCATGGCCCAGGCAGCACCTCAGTCCCTCGGGACCAAATCTGCAGGGAGGACAAATATAGCTGATGCAATTTGTCTCTGTGTGTGTTTGTGACATGTGAGTGCATCCCTCTGTCCATATCTGCATATGCTCAGGGGTTTGTGTGTGTCTGGTCTGTGTGTGTGTTTCCATTCACACTCTCTTTGTGGGGCACAGATGTGTAAGGTCATCAACTCTCTAAAGGAAAAAAGTGAAGGGCAGTGTCTCTAAAGGGTTGGTCACACCATTTGGTGTGTGAAGCCACTGTGTCTTCTTTAAATTTTACCTGGAACAGGTGTGCATTTATGCCTGCTTCTACAGTATATGCAGTGTTTACTTTGTCAAGCATCAGGATTAAATTAGGGATTCAGGTGAACTGATGCTTGGAAATATAATTCCCTATTCCCTAGCCAGCAACTAATCAACAGACAGCTTTTGAGTTTTCAGTCGCACACTCACACAAAGAAAAGATTCCCCCTCTTTATGAGTCTGTATGCCCCTCTCTCTCCACTTTTAGATTACTTATTCCTACTTATTCCTCCCAAGCCCCATGACTCCTCTCTTTCCCTGCCTTTAATACCCACAATCCCTCTTGGGCTTCGCTTTAGCCCAACATGGCCGAGAACATAATTAATTTCTCAGCTTCTGAATGAAAAGCCTGTTTTCACCATGCTTCTAATTAATCTAGAATAATAAGGTGTTTCTCAAGTTAGCGGGATTGCTTAAGTGTCTCACAAAAATTAGGCATCTGGTGAGGTTGCGTTATAACCATAGTTTTTCTCACCTACAATTTTTTTTTTTTTTTTTTTTACTTCTATGTGTGTTTTGTTTTTTTTTTATTCCGTAACACCAGCTGTTTCATTAACTGTATTCACTGAAATGCAGAACAAATTTTTGTTGACAATTCCTTAAGTCCCTTCAGCAGTACATTCACAGTTGTTCTGCGCCGGAGTTTGACATATTCATTACTTTAACATTGTATTATTCTTTCAGTTTGCATTTTGAATTCAGTTTGATTCTAGTTGGAGTGCATAGCTAGTGTTTGAGGAATTGACTATTTTTCAGTTAGTTTTTTTTTTTTAGTTTTTCAGGTATTATGAGGAAAACCTTGATTCATAAAAGTTGAAAAAGGTATGAAAGAAATCATGATATCGAATAATTGTTTATTGACAGACCCATATTGTGTCTGTGAGCTTACATCAGTAGTCTTCTGCTCCCTGAACTTTCCGTCTACTTTTCTGTGAGAGCGTCTAAAGTGAACTATCAAACTTTTGTGGGATTTTTCACTTTTAGCTACTATCCAACAAACGTTATCTTCATGACAAATGTACTTTTGTCTTCTTTTAGGTTGTAGTCAAAGTATTCTCATATAGGACATGTATATATGCCTTGGAACATAAGCCATTTCATCAGAAAATAGAATTTGCACAACAAGCATCTTCTTCTTTTGGAATTTTATGGATGCCAGCAACCGTTACGCTGCATTGCTGCCACCGTCTGCTAACTAGTCCGTTACTGTGTCATCTTGACTCGTGATCCTTTATATTAGCACAAAGTGGTATAGCAACAACAGGGCAAATTAAGGGAGGGAATGAAGCTGATTTTGAGGTAGTTAGAACCTGTCGTTTTTATTTTTAGTTCAATTAACAAGTTATTCTTAAGTTATTCTTCACTGCTAATAACACTGGTCTGCATAAAAGGTTTTGTTGCATTTTAATATACCAAGTTATCAATAGCCTTACCCTATGAGTAACATAAAATAGATGATTTGGGTGATTTAAGAGATGGCACCACTTAGAAAACATGAAGTCACTCAATCTGTTAGTATTGTTGTGTAGTGAGCGTGGTGTAAGTGTCAGCTGGACTGAGATAAAGGAAAGTGGATGAGGTTATACTTCACTGTTTGAGGGCTTTACTGGTTTCTTGTGAGATAAGACAACTCAACAATTTCCACAAGCTGTCAGTTCAGCTCGTGTTCACATAGAAACATGTGATAGAAAGGTAGGTACGGGACAAACCTCTGCTTAGACAAGTGAATTTTTTTGAAGAGAGTATGATGGCCATCAGTCAAGGACCTGATTTGCCTGTCTCAGCTCTCTGCCATCACCAGAAAGTCTTCGTGGCCTTCGTCAGCTCTAAGTTGCACCTTCATACACTTTCTAATAAGCTGCTCTGTCATGTCAGCAAGGTCACTGATGTTGGTGGTAAGGAGGAATAGCCAGTTCCTTGAGTCTATTGCTCTCTGGATGAGATCTGTCAGAGGGAAGTCAAGGACAAAACAGCACCCTCAGATGAGTCTTCTAAGCTAACGCTGTTATCTCTTTAGCCTGTATTACACATAATTACCACATACAGCTAATTAGGCTTCAGCACACATCTAAGGTTCTAATAAGGTGCAGTTATGATAATAAGCTAGTGGCAAAGTGTTTCTGCGAATATGGTTGTCTGGTATGGTTGTGAGGAGGTGGGCCCATCCTGTCTTATTGCTCTGTGTTATTAGCAGACTTTATTATCTGCCAACTTGCAGTATAATGGATTCATATCTCGTCTTTGTCGGAAGATATTATCAGCACCGTCTTATTGAAATCATTTTCATTTAGCTGTCACCTAAACATTTAGCCTGAAAATCCAAAGAAGACTTGACAGTTGGAATTTCCTGTGACAGAGAGAGAGAGGAGAAAGATAGAGGGTTATGCTGTCTCTGTGATTTATGGATTTCATAAACCCTAACCCCCTCTGCTGCCATCTGACACGCCATTCTTCTCTGAACACACTGAGCTTTCACAACAATAGCACAGCTTTAGCCCTTGTCAGTGTTGCATGCACGTACACACACACACGTCACTAACAGCAGGGTCAGAGCTTTGGGTCTGTCAGCACAGCCTCCCACAGCGCTCAGAGCAATACCTTAACCATCACACTGTAAAGTAAAACCTAATAGAGCTTCCACACTCTTGTGTGTGTGCACACACATAGACACTTTTCAGCCCCAACAGCTTATTCGCAATCTGTATTCTGATTCATTTCACTGATCCCAAGCTGTATGTTGGGAGAAATAATTTGGCTCGTGATTTCTTCACTTACTCAATGACACAGAGATATGAGAAAGGCAGCACAATATCATCAATGCTGCCGCGCACTGAAAACTGAGAGCCTTGTTATATGCTGAAGAGTGATGCTTTATAAACCCAGCGTGCTCTGCACTATCCCCAGCCGTATCATCATTTGACAGGGGAGACGGCAGCATATAACACACAATCCTGTACAGTGTGTCAGCAGTACAGAGTTGATTGCTCCGCCGTAAGGACAGAAGTGGCAGTGTAGGAGTGATATACACTTTGTCTGTGTCAAAACGGCCAAGTATCAGCACTGTCAGGTCCAACGCTGATTGCAGCGCTGCAAGAAGTTTGTTTTTTCCCACTCGATAGCCGCTTTTCTCTTTTGGTTTTTTTAATGGTTTCAGCATCCTGCCAATTTTACAATCTCTTCTGTTCCCACATCCTCAGGGTAGATGGTAATCCTTTCATAACAACTTGTATACAAACCAGTTTGGCAGTTTCAGCAGTGTACCTCCCTCACATATGAGACCCAGAGGCTAATTCTATCAATGTGTGGGTAGCTATAGCACTGTCCAGGGATTCAGTCCACTGCCTTCATGCCTATATGATTTTATGTGCAGTTTGTTAATGATGCATTTGGTAATAAACTTTGTCAGATCAGAATTTAGTGCAACGTTTTTGTCCCTATGTGACCTTAGGGAAGGATGAGTGGCCATTGATACACACAGACATCACTAGGCATACAAGGCATTTATAGCCTCTTAGCAAATACTTTTGTAACTGGCTGGTCTTCCTTCGTAATGAAAACACTATTGTAATACCCTTCACTGTCTGTTCTGGACCCCTAAGGCTTAACTGACCATGGCTTATTGTCTCTGTCTTCACTGCTGCTTTTAAAAGGCATCAATGAGACATCAATTGAATGATTGTTTGTTATTGTTCAGTTTAATCTCCTTTTTCCACTCGTCTTATCACTTTCTTGTCCTTTCTTTATCTCCGCTCACCCCTCCAGCTCCTTTCTCTCCTCCGGGCAGTGAGACAGGAGTGAAGTTTGATACTCAGGGGGACGGCATGGGCCGATACAACATCTTCAGCTACCAGCACTCTGGCGATCGTTACGGTTATGTGCCAGTTGGTGAATGGGCAGAGAGTCTGAGTCTGAGCAGCGATCTGATTCACTGGCCCAGAGAAATGGTGCCCACCTCACAATGCAGCGACCCCTGCGAACGCAATGAGATGAAAAAAATGCAGGCAGGTAGGAAGCGCTGAATTTCAATGTTCTGTTTTGTCATGGTGACATACCGTACCGAGCAGCAGTGCCTTTTGAAAATATCAGATTCCAGTCAGATTCTGTTGTTCATGTTCCTGTTTCCCAGGTGAGTACTGCTGCTGGATCTGTACAGCTTGTGAACCTCATGAATACCTGGCTGATGAGTTCACCTGCTCGCCCTGCGCTCCTGGCCAGTGGCCCACTGAAGATCTGACATCCTGTTACGACCTTCCTGAGGACTATATTATGTGGGAGGATGCCTGGGCCATTGGTCCAATTACCATTGCCTGTGTAGGGTGAGCATTCAAGGGCTGTCAACTTCATGTCAGTCTCTGACTGTTGCTGAGGGGCGCAAGTGTGTGTACCTGTGTGTATGCAGGTGTGTATGACTCATGTTGTGGGAAAAAAGGTATGCTTGCTCACAATTGCCTTGTGAGGACTAAGCTTCCTTTTGGGGACAGATTGTAAATGCAAGTCTCTAGAAGATATTTCATTAGATTTTTTCAAGAGCTCATGTAGGGTTAGGGTTAGGGTGAGGTGAAGGTGAAGGTGAAGGTGAAGGTGAAGGTGAAGGTGAAGGTGAAGGTGAAGGTGAAGGTGAAGGTGGAAGTTGGGGGTGGCTAATCCTCTTGAAGCTACAGCAGGCACAAATCAGAAAAAAAAAATGAAAATGCACACTTTCCTCCTGATCATCTCTCATCTCTGTCCTAAACATACAACCCCAAATGAGAAAAAGTTGGGACAGTATGAACACAACATAGACATACATCCTTTTCCGACATTCAGTCCTGCAACACATCACAAAAAAAACTGGGACAGGGGCAATTTGGGGCTAGTAATGAGTTAAAATAATTAAATAACAGTGCGATTTAAGACTGTGTTAATGTGAACAGGCATCCAGGAAAGGTCTAGTCCTTTAGGAGCAAAAAATGGTCCAGGATCACCAGTTTGTCAACAAACACTTGAATTAAAATTTTTAAAAACAAAGTTCCTGAAAGAAAGATAGGACGGGATTTGGATATTTCCCACTTTTTATGTCAGTGTAAGAACTGGTTAACACCGTGATCGCTGCTCCCTCAGACAACACAGCATCAAGAACTATCATTCATCTATAGCTGATAGAACCACAAACCTCTGTGAAGCACCTTTGAAGAAGTTACATCCACAAATGCCAGTTCAAACTTTACTGAGCCTTATGTTAACTGTGTCCAGAAGAGTCGTCAACTTCTCTGGGCTCGGGGGCATCTGGGATGAACCATCATTCAGTGGAAACATGGACTGTGGTCAGACCAATCAGTATTCCGGGTCTTTTATGGAAGAAATGGACACTCTGTGCTCCAGAACAAAGACGAAAAGGACCATCCAGGCTGTTACCAGCAACAAGTCCAAAAGCCAGGGTCTGTCATGGTCTTCTGTGATGCACCACTAATGCTGAAAAATACGTTGACATTATGGAGCAACAGATGGTGCCTCCAAGATGACAACTTTTCCAGGGTTGTCACCCATGCATATTTCAACAAGACAATGCAAAACAATTTTCTGCAAACATAGGCGTAGCTGAGGAAGAAGAGGGTGCAGGTGCTGGACTGGCCTGATGCAGTCCCGACTTGTCATCAATAAAGAATGTGTGTCTAATCTTGAAACACAAATTGCGTCAACTTTTTTGGGATGTGTTGCAAGAATCAAAATGTAAATGAACAAATAATAACAAAAAATAAATAAATATCACGAGGTGACACATCAAGTAATGTTCTGTTGTGTTTTTTTTCAGCATAATACAGGTCGAAGATAATTTACTAATGACTGTTACCGCACCAAGTTTTGCCTCCACTGGTTAGGGGATGGGAAGTTTTGCTCAGTTACTCAAAAAAAACCACCTGCTGAAGCTTTAAGAGATGGAAAAATGCTCAATAAATAAATGGACAATGATCAACTGAATTTCTGATTTAACTTTAGCACTTTTCCTGTAGTACATGCAACAGCAAAAGAGCACTGTGACCTAATGAAACTGTTTATCTCTCTGGCTGCATAACTTTCCCCCATCCACAGGTTCATGTGCACTGGCCTGGTGTTCTGGGTTTTTATCCGACACAACAACACTCCTCTGGTGAAAGCATCAGGAAGAGAGCTATGTTACATCCTTCTGTCAGGAGTCTTCATGTCCTACGCCATGACTTTCCTCTTCCTGGCCAAACCTTCTCCTGCCATCTGTGCCCTGCGACGCCTCGGCCTTGGCACATCGTTTGCTGTCTGCTACTCCGCCCTGCTCACCAAAACCAACAGAATCGCCAGGATTTTCAGCGGGGTGAAAGACGGAGCGGGTGCAGCGAGGCCACGCTTCATTAGCCCATCATCTCAGGTGAGTGATTGCACAATCGGGTCCATCCATCTGCATAAGTCAGCATCTGGATTGATGGACGGACAGCAGATCTTGACCTTACTTTCTTCTCCTCCCAGGTGTTCATCTGTCTGAGTCTTATCTCGGTCCAGTTAGTGATGGTGTCAGTGTGGCTGCTGTTGGAAGTTCCAGGAACACGGCGCTTCACGTTGCCAGAACGACGACAGACTGTAATTCTTAAATGTAATGTACGGGACTCCAGCATGCTGCTGTCACTGGGATATGACGTGCTCCTGGTCATCCTGTGTACTGTGTAAGTAGTGCAGATTCATCAGGATTATAACATGGAGAGTTTCATCAAAATGCTTAATGATCACCCTGGGCTCTCATTTTAAAGTCAGTTTAAGTTAATTAAAAGTGTTTGCCCCATAGCAACAATTGTGTCAGAGGAGCAGGTATCAGTGTTTTTCCAGATGGTGTCTGTCTAATCAGAAATATGATTCTCTTGCTCTAGGTATGCCTTCAAGACCAGGAAGTGCCCTGAGAACTTCAACGAGGCCAAGTTTATTGGATTCACCATGTACACCACCTGTATAATCTGGCTGGCCTTTCTTCCCATCTTCTATGTTACATCTAGTGACTACAGGGTATCGTTTTCATCACACAAACACACACATACACTACATATGTTTTTATTACTTGGGGGGACAGTTCCCTGGAAAACTACTCCGATCTTAGCCCTAACCACTATATGCTGTTTCTCTTACACAAATCTCAATCAAAAAACAATTCTTAAACTTAAAATGTAATGTTTTGGACTATAGAAGCGCTAACTTTAGATCATGTAGCTGTAACAAGTAGCTGTTAATCCAGATTAAAAATATTGGCATTTATACCTAGAAGCACAAGCACCACCAGGTCAAATGTACCTTTTTAGGGCAACAGCCTTTGCTAGTGTGTGATCTGAAAACTATGTCAAGTACATAATTGTCACAGATATCACAAACTGATTTGTACTGACGGCCATGCAAAAATAAGTGTTCTTAAAGGTACCAGACGAAAACACAGGTGATGATTAAACAAACTCACGTTATGACTTGAGATATTCTTAATACAATGACAGAGGACATTTTGTGGACTAGAAATGGTGCCTGGGTAATTTTGATCCTTTGGGTTTAGGTGTAGAGCAACTTCTGGCAGTTCTAGTGTTAAGAAGTGCATAGTTAATGGCTAGTAAATGCATGGCAGATTATGTATAAATCCTAAAAAAAAGCAACAACAAAACCTCAATAAATGTAAATTGTAATGCTATTGTAAACAATTATACGTAACGTATAAGGCTTTTATTAACACTCCTGAAAGTCTTTAAATGGTTATACCTATAAATGTCATGTTATTATTATTTTTATTATAAAGTATTACCAGTAATACACCCATAGACCAAGGGCACCTGTCACAAAAAACACAGATGTTGTAGGAAACACTTCCTAATCCTGCTGGCAAATGTCCCAGCTCTGCAGTACTGGGGTGACAGACAAGCTCAGTCAAACTGCTGACACATGTCCAGATTTAACAGCAAAGGTGGTGAGTGTTCACCTGATCCATACAAATCTTACTCACACACCTTAAGCACACACGGTGAATCAAAGGGCATAAGAGAAGAGTGCTGATGCCAGGGCTGCTCATTTGATCCCCTAAAAAACAGATCTACCTCTCTCTCTCTTTGCCTCTTGGGAAATAAGCATTTCTTTGGCCTTGTAATCTGACTTTAAGATTAGTCAGGTAGAGGCAACATGCGCATTCACCCACACTCTCTCTCTCTCACACACACACACACACACACACACACGCGCATAAGCATATACTGCAATGTACATACGCAGAGATGTTGTAGGGTTGATTTCTAATGTGCTTTTCCGTGCTGTGATTTTGCTGTGAGCTGCTGTTACTTAACCCTGTAACCTCTCTAACACTTCTAAGCCTCACGAATTTAGACACAGGGATGATAATGGCAACCTGAATGGGACGGACGCATTCTAAAACCTGTGATCAGGATTCAGAGGAGCTTAAGATTTTATTTGAAATCAATTTCCTGCAATAAGTCACACAAAATAAAGTTAAAGCTACAATTGAGATACTGTTTAGTTTGGCCTCTATGGTCCCTGTTGATTAAGTCTTTTATTGATCTGACTCTGTAATTGTTATCCTCTGGACTGTTGCAGGGTAACAAAGGCTGCAAATAAAGAGATACACTCATTGGTTCTGTGCCTGTATAGACACTGGTTAATTATGTAATGCCTTTTTATACTCTATATATTAAATACAGTTAATCAAATTAGTCTTCATTTATTATTAATGTATTATTTCTGTTAAACACTGTGTAATAATCCTTCAAAACTGCTTTGGATCAGTATAGATTATCATCACATTTGTCCTAAATTACTTCGTACCACATTAGCATAAGGTGCATCCATCAAAGTCTGGCTACTAATTATTGTCTGTTCCTCTTTCCCTGTAATTTCCAGGTTCAGACCACTACCATGTGTATCTCAGTCAGCCTGAGTGGGTTTGTGGTTCTGGGCTGTATGTTTGCTCCTAAGGTCCATATTATCATGTTCCAGCCCCAGAAGAATGTGACCAGTCACAGGCTTAACCTCAATCGTTTCAGTGTTAGCGGGGCTGCCACCACATACGCATCTCATGGTAGGTTACATGAAGTTACCTCATTTTTGAAGCGGCAGAGCCTTAGAGCAGCACTCGCTTGCCGTTTTTTTTTTTTTTTATTATCATTATTGTTATTATTATTATTATGACTGAATTGGTGTGCTGCCTTGTGTTTTACTTTAGCTACAGGGAATACAAAATTGGAATTTGGAATTATGTTTCTTTTCTGTATTTTTGTTCCTACAAAACAGCCATAGAACAGGTGCGAAAAGTATAATAATACTATGTCAGAAGCCTGGCAGATCTCTAAATATGGACCACTGTTACTCGAGAGTTGTTATTATTAATGCATGATTGACACATTCAATCATGAGCTAGTTAGAAGGAACGGCATCCAGCTGACAGAGCTGTAGCACTCAGCAGGGCAATGAGATGCCAGGGAAGAGGCATGCCCCTCGGGAGTGACTGGAATTCCACAAATTACAGGGCTTTTCTGGCAACAAAGAGTGTATATGTTGAATATATTTTGCCCTCGACTTAATACAAAACCATCGTGCTTAATGGGATTCAAAACCATAGTAAAGTGGAATCCAGATTTTTCCAAATGTAACTGTAAAATATATATATATATATACACGTATATATATTCTGTGTATATATACGTGTATATATGTGACAAGCTTCATTTTATTGTGTGGCATTTAATTCAGTTCAATTCAATTTTATTTATATAGCCCAATATCACAAATCAGAGATACGCCTCAAAGGGCTTTACAATCTGTACAACACACAACACCCTCTGTCCTTTGACCCTCGGTTTGAGTGAGGAAAAACTCCCCAAAAAAAAACCCTTTAATGGGAAAAAACAAAATGCCGTCTCTGTGCAAGCATCAAGGCTCCTATTACTGTTAGAATGACTTTTGCACAGCAATACCTGTACATACAAATACATAAAAGGACAGGCCTTTGTGAGTAATTATACACACAAATCTAATGTCCACTCTTGATTTCTGCCTGAACTATTTGACTATCCCTTCTTTTCTTTTTTCTTGTTCCACTTCTTTTCTAGCTTCTGTCAGCGCCCACTACGTTCCAACCGTGTGCAACGGGAGAGAAATTGTCGACTCCACTACTTCCTCTCTGTGACCACACCCAGTCCAATCTCTAAATCTGCCCCTGCGACTGTTAGCCAATCCATGAACATTATCGAATTCAACCTTCATTTCACCCCTCGTACACACTCGGACACACACACACACACACACACACACACATATACACAAATAAACAAAAATACACGCACAAACAAACCCCTTCCTTGTGGACTAGAACTGTATTGTTTCACAAATGTAGAAAGTGTGTAACTAAAATTAAATTATTTTCTAGGGATGTACATACACGGAATCGACATTGTTGTAAGTAGAGAAACAAAAGAACAAAAAAACTTTTTAGGAGGAATTTTTGGAGCCTTTGTTTTTGATAGCTTTGTTATGATGCGGTGTAAATAGACGTGCTTAATCATGGTAGGAGGGCGTGTGTCCCTCAGTCTGGATGCACATTTGTGGCTCTGCTTGCCTCACCCGCAATATCCCACAGACTTTTTATTCTCATGCTTTTTTGTAGGTCTCATTGTAATAACTAGTTATGTATGCATTTCTATTGTGTATCTGTACATTTGTATATTATACTACTGATGGTTCAAACAGCACAATGTTGACAGTCTTGTAACTTTAGAATGAACGTGGACAAAAGCATAAAGTGGATTGAATAGAACGGCTGGAATGGATATGTACAAAAAAAATCCATCATATCCATCGATTTACAGTTAAACTGTGGCAGAACACAATTTTCAGTTTGAGAATTCATTTATTCACATCTTGATAGATGTGTTTTGCATCCTAGACCTGTATACAGAACCCATTGTGGCTGTTTTGGAGGAAAATATGTTTTTGCTTTTGATACAAATATTAATTTTTCTATTTCTAATCATGGAATCCCTTTATCTAAATGGCCATAGTTCCAGACATGTGTTCACCAAAGCAACAGTATGTTTACTCCCACTCTCAAACTGCTTTCTTTCCAGGGCTGCTGAAATGGATTGCTAATAATAAAAGAAGAAGAGCTGAAGCAGTAGAGTACATAATACGTATTTCTTTTGCTTCAAAACTGCCAATACAGTTGCTGGTATCTGTTAACTAAAACAAATTGGTGTAATTCTAATGGGCACTAAATTAGGCTCAACGTACTCAAAGGCTAATGGAGGGACACTGTCTGCTTTGCTAAACACATGCTGATTTTTTTTTTTTTCCAACTACAGGGGGGTGGTAGCTTTTGTTTTTGTGCCCCATAGATACAGTATGTGGTGACGTTTTGAATATGGCAATGTGCCTTAATGTATGTTTGATAGTGCTCCAGGTAGAGGTTGTAAGGGGCAGTTATACAATGCAAACTGCAACTGTTTGGTTAATGTAAACGCGATCTCATGGAGAGTACATGTTTCTGGGCAACGGTATGCCAGTTAGTTTTATTCCCCACTAAGCCTTCTGCCATTGATTGTTTACCTGAAGTTTTGAAACAGTAAGGAATCCTTAGGTTAACGTGATTTTCTCTACCCTTCTTTCCACAGTCTGTGATTTAAAAAAAAAAAAAAATTAAATGGATATTTCTGATAGACGCCCATTATATTGATTTTACTTACTTACTTTTTTTTTTTTTTTTACAGCTTAGTACCAATAAAAAGAAGGGTGGGGAAGAGAAGCTCATATACCATTAAGGTGAAGTCACTGGCTCGTCAACTTATTGAAGTGTGCAGTTTACATGTCTGTGTTAAATGTGTTGACGTTGAGAGGCACAGTGGAGCAGCTGGCTTCGGCAGTCCCAGAGTGGCTCACGAGAGGAAGCAGAGCACACAGAGTCAGCTGCTGGCAGAACCCGGCAAACAAAGGGATGTTAGAATAGTCCTCACACGCATAACATACATAACAATAATCGGAACAGCCATACTCTCCAAGCTCTCTACTCCTGGCTGGAAGTATGATGACGAGATGCGAGAGTCAATGACAAAAAACACATCAACGTGCCCAAAAAAAAAAAAAAAAAGACTAGTGTGAATGAAGCTGTTCGGAATAGCCTGAAATTGCAGACTAATTGAACTAATTTAGAGCATGTTTCGTTTTAAATTGAGGCCTGAAAATGTATGGTATTTAGGATGATAGAAGATAATTAATAAACTGATGTTAAATTGTCACAGAAAATCATATATTGTCTAAAATAATGTGTTATACTACTGTTATATTTGATCTTTTGACAGAGAGATGGCGATCAGTGTCACTTATTTGCGTTTTCAAGATTCCCCAGACAAGCTTTCCAGACCCCCACC
>JAPQRN010000022.1:10129483-10146733 GCA_037367275.1 Coranthus polyacanthus
GTGCGTTTTGCCCACGTGTCTCGGGGTGTCCCCCCCCCCCCCCCTCTCAAAATTCTTGAGCAGGTGCAGCCGAACTGTTGAACATTCATCTCTTGACTAGTCTACACTTTTACACAACCAGTCTCAAAAGCACCCTGGGAGATTATCACACTGAATGATAGATTGAAAGAATTTTAGAGAGCGGAGGATGCGCCAAGATGAGCCGACCTACATTGGGGTGTGTGTGTTAGGTGCAGAGAGCAGGAGGAGAGAGCGGTGTGGCAGAGCAGAGGGGAGCTGCTGCTGGATTATGTAAAGCACTCCCACAGCCCAGAAGTCACAGCGCTTCTATGGAAGCTCAAAGCATCTCAGAGATTCAGTCTTTGTTAGTAGAAGGCTTAGCCATTCACATAGTGGTCCTGCTCCCACAAGATACACCCCGCATGGCAGGTTGCTATGGACAACCACCGCCACATCCGTTGCCGGAATGTCTATTTGGCTGCATGGAGAGAAGGGTAGGAGGAGGGGTGAGGAGAGAGGGCGAAAAAAAAAAAAAGCGAAATAGAAAGAGGGAAACGGGTTGCTGGTTCTAATTCAAATTGGCAGTGACTGATGAGATTTGGCTCAGCAAGGCCCAGTACTCTACTGCTAGTTTTAATGGCCGCACAAATGGAGCACTTAACCCTGATTCTCGTCTCATTTAGTCCAGGGATAGTCTTGAACTACAGTCTCACACTCTTCTCCTGCCCACCTTTGTCCGCCTCATCTCCACTCTCTGTGTGAAACTTGCTGCTGAGTCTGTCTCAGCCAAGACCACCTAAGCCAGACCAACAGACTGGTAGCCCACACTTAAACTGAAGCACTCAGATCTTTGTGCCCACTGCAGCACATGCCAATGAAGCGGCCTTGAAGAGGTTGGAAAAGGGATAAGGGAAAGGTAGATAAAGGACTTGGGGATTATGTGTGGGAAAATGATGCGAAGGAAATGCATCACTTTGAAATACATCACCTTTCTCACTACACTCCACTCCGTTTATCATCTCATGTACCCGGGTAACTCTCCCTCGAAGGCTCCTTAATTGGCTTTACTCATGAATATCCCTTTCAACAGCAAGCCATCAACTACAGACATTGTTCTGTTCAGCCTCTGCCAACTGCCATGTGCGCTACAAAGGTCTCTGTGCTGTAAGCCCACTTTATACAGAATGTGTCCTTGGCCTCGAGGCTTTGAAACGAGACAAGATGTCTGCGGCTAAATGAAGCTGAGGTCAAGCTGAGCTCTGGAACCGGCCAATCACAAAGCAATAGATCCGTGTTTATGATACGTGCAATAACGAGGCTGTGATGACATCATAATAAATAACAAGCAAACAGCTGGTGTTGTCTGCTCATCCTTCTGTGTCTTGCTGTTTTGATTAATCCAAAAAAAAAAAAAAAAAATAGTTCGGTGTGTCTGCGTTCAGGTTCTATACAGAAACTCTCAGCCTGAAATGTAAATGCTGTATGCAAGTGTAGTGTTTGTTTCTTGAGCAACATTAGTGGCCCCTCACCGCTTTCACGCACACTCACTCTATTCATAGCGTGTGTTGGCAAATGTTGAAAGATGTCTCTAACACTCTGCCTAATCTGTTCCCTAAGTGATGGCACTCCAATTAAACCATCCACTGGAGTGCTCCCTGCCTTGGGACAATGCACTCCACTGTGTAGGCTGAGTCTCTTTTAAAAAAAAAAAAAAAAAAAAAAAAAGGGAAAATACTGTAAATAACAAGAGGAGAGTAAAAGTACAATTTAAAGGCAACAACTTTAAACAGAGGAATAAAGCAAAAAGAATCTACGTACATCGTCTGACACTAGTTTTCCGTCCTGCACAGTCTGACAGCGTGTGTTGAAATGATTTTTGCAGAAGTCAAAGGAGGACGATACCAGGTTGTTCATTCAGGATAAAAATTTTTTTTTTTTTTTTCAGAGTCAGGTACTCGTGTACGTCTGCGCTGTCTCATTCATACTGTTTTTGTCTATCCTCGATACGGCCCATACATACTGCCCACAGTTCCAAGGTTTGCCGAACTGGTTGGCTCGTTTCTTCTTACCCTGTCAATGATCGCTCTCTGGTGGTAGAATCAGGTGATTACACCTGCAACCTTCACGCCTACACTACAGCCATTCCTGTTACGCAGCACATGCTTTTAATCAACAACTAGAAGTCATTTCACTAAAAAAAATGACATGGAATTGCACGTTTATTTAATTTATTGCAGGGAAATAAATAAAAGACAAAACACGGTATCGAGAGAAGCGAAGCGAGAAGTCTTTCAAATTCTCTAATTTTTTCCGCTGCAGAAGAACATCCATAAATTTGACGACGCTGTCAGCTATTAGTCACCGGTTCTTAAATAATCATAAATAAACAAAATCATTAACATACTAAAGATAAATATAGATGTAATCCCAACACAGACAGCACATCTTTGATCCTTTAAGTAAATCCTTTAAGTAACACTAGGCATACGCAGGATAAGCTGAAGCCTCGGAGTAACAGCAAATCCTCCTTTTTGCTTTCCACTGGGTCTTTTTTATATTTTCGAGATACCCTCAGAGCTGAAATCTGTTTAATCAGTCACAGTCAGTGTAAAACCAATTTGATATTATTACGCTGTTAAGATGACTAGCGTCTCTTTTCTGTGCTTAAACATGAGAGGGATTGCATGAAAACACGTGTGTAAACTGTAAACTGTGTGAAATGACATAACCTTATTGTATATCCATAACTCAACCTACGAGTTGGGCGCTGTATTGGATAGGTTAGTCACTATCATCCATCTTTGTAGAGTAAATCTTTTTACAGAAAAAAGTCCTAAGATTGAACCTACGAAGTACTGTTGTGATAATTTTGAATGTAATACATCATGTGCAATAAAAACTGTTAAACGTTTGTACCTACAGGCTCTAGTTGGAGATATTAGCTAAAGTTCCACGGTTTGATAAAATGGTTCTGTGAGAAAAGTGACAGATTTTTTGAAATACAGTAATGGACGATTTTGCAAATGCAAGTCTTTGAATGTGTAGATGTTTACAAGGAACTAAATCTGAATCTGTACATAGTTCGTTCCACCTTTAGGAACTAAAAGCTCAAATTTCAATTTAAACAGGAAAAAAAAATCCATTGTTCCCAACTAGAAATATCTAACATTATGCAAGGGGAATTATTTTTGGATCAAAAAAAGTTATGAATGATCTACAACCACAAATCAGAAAGAGTTGGGACGTTACAGAAAATGCAAATAAAAAAAAAAAAAATTACTTTGACTTGTATTTCATCATAATTTGTATGAAGACAACATATTTCATGCTTTGTCTGGTCAATTTCGTTTAATTTGTAAACATAAGACATCCATTCCTCACATTCAGGTTGCAACAGTAAAGCCTTTACCACTTTGTAATGCTGCCGTTTCTGTTCACAACACTTAAAAGACGTTTAGGGACTGAAGACACCAAGTGTTTAGGTGTAATTTTTCATTCTGCAAACAAGTCTTAAGGTGTGCAGCAGTACAGAGACACCAGTCAAAACATGAAATATGCTGCGTTCATACCGTCTACAACAACATGCAAGTCAAAGTCAGTTTTAATATCGCTGCCTTCTTTTTTTTTTAAATTTGCATTTTCCACATACTGTGCAGGCTTTTTCTGATTTGGTGTTGTATGAAATCTAAGGTTTTATCAGCCTGTCAGGAAAGCTTATACAACATGAACTTTTCAACTTCATGACGTTAGCTAGTCATAGCTTCATAATTCCAATTCATGTCTGGTCACACACAGAAGATCTGCTATTGAAACACAGCTTTGAAGTGAATATACTAAAATTTTAAAAAAGTCTTTTATGATTAGCTGATGCTTTGGCACAATGTTTGCACTTTGTCTCTCAGATTCACTGAAGGACATCCCAGCACACAGTACCCTGCATTTACCCTGACCTATTAGATCTACCCAGGCAAAAAAAAATACTGAAAATGTTCCCAATTCAGAAATATTTTACGTACATTTAGATCTTTTTTTCTACCACGATACAAGTTACATCTTTCATTTATTTTTCTCTAATCCTTCCAAAAGAGTTCTTAAAGCGTATGGTTGAAAAGAGAATCAGTCAGACTGGGTCCACTTATACATAAATACATCATAATTTATTTGACATACATGGACAGTCAACACCACAACCTCATCATAACCTCGCATAATATGACATCTTTGTTTTTAACTGGACAACAAAACATGTCTCCCTAGTACAATAACTTCAGCAAAGCAAAAGAACAAACAAATGAGGCAATACAGGCTTTATATTTTATGTCCAAAATATAGTCTGTTTATGCAACCATGAAGATGGGTGCTTAAACTTATCATGGCAAAACACACTCCGGGTGTCTAAAATAATATTAGACACAAATCAGACAAATAAATAGAAAGAAAACAGAACATCTAATAGGTCCTTGTCTTACCCTGAGCTCTTCTAATAGCCTTCCTGACATCACTTTGAATTTGAATATTACCAGGAAGTGTCAATCACACACACACCTGCTTCACAGTTCTACGCCTCTAGTTGGCAGGCTCTGCCGTGCCGAGCTTTAAGGCCACCATGTTAGCGTGACTGCTCTGAACCTGGCTCTAGGTGCGTGGTGTGTGCGTGTGTTTATGTGTTTGATTTACACACAGTTGGTATTCCAGGTACCAAAGCTCAAGGGGAAGGTGGATTAAAGGGGTTGTTCAGGAGGAAGGTGGGCGTTTCCCCTTACTTCCGCTCGCTTTACCATTGTTTTAGCTCCATACCAACGCTTTTGAATGAGATGAGTTTAACTGCACATTTTCATAGTTCTCTCCGTTTCCCTAAAAAAAACAAAACAAAAAAAAAAAAAAAAACAGTCATTTTAAAAAGTTTGCTCAAAAGCAAAAGACCTTTACAATAGTGAGATTTGCTTGCTTTGAATATACAACAACCCTGTGACTCTCACCTTGGATGCTAGGGCCTTGAGTTTGCCAAGAAGAGATGGTTTTGTGTACACAACTTCATCTTCCATGTCTCCCTCATTCTCTCCCTCCATCACAGCACAGCTGTCAGCTCCTGGCATCTCACACTCTTTATTGGCAGACATCACCAAGCGGGAGTACTTGTATTCCAACCTAGCAAAGGGCGATACATTAAAAATGTCAGGAAAATACAACAACAGGAAGATTGTTGCCTTCACATATATACTGACAAGGAATGAAGGGCAGGAAGATGGAATAAATTACCTTGTAAGACAGAAGAAAAAAAAGGAAGGGTTGGAAAAAGTGTGGATGAAATAAAATGAAAGTAGCAAGAGAAGCATGATTAAGTACAGAACGAACAGATGAGGGTAATGACAGGATCAATAAAGGGGTTAAGTGAGGATGAAGACCAAGACTAGGTGAGGAGGAAAAGTGGAACAGGAAGGAAACAAGAAAGAAAGCAAAAGAATTTAAGAGACAAAAAAGCAAGATAAGAGAGTTAGAGGGGAATTAAGCTGACGATAAATACAGGCATGAACTGAGTAAAGAAGAGAAGGATTAAGAATTAAAAAGAACGAAAGGTGGAAAGAAGGAAGGGGTTAACGGGGAGATCGCACCTTTTGTTCTTCTTCCAGAAGTAGCAGGTGAGGGAGACGAGAAGCACTGCAGTGAAAGCTCCCAGCCCTGCACCGAGTCGTACCCAGAACTCCACGCCCTCACACGGCAAGGTTTTCTTGTCAGGCAATGCCACGCCTCCCATGCACAGTTTGGGTTCAGTCCACACATACAACAGGTCCTGAGAACAGAAAAAAAAAAAAAATACATGCAAGAATGTTACAAATCCAACAGATGCACATTAAGTTCTATATGTGCATGTCGCATTCACATACAGGATACAATTAAGTCCTTTCCAGTGTTTCTATTTTATTCCGGCACACGGAAATAAGTGTAACAAAGACGATTAAATGACTTTGGCTGACTTTCAACTTTGAAGGTGTTAGCATCCCTACGGTACGAACAGCGTAGGATTCTATTCATTTGTACCCTGGGGCATATGGTTTAAATGAGCTACAATTCCTGCACGGTTGATCATGTGGGTGTAACACCTTTAAATTAAAATGAAAGCATTTTGCACAGTCTCGTTTTCAATGCAACGTGTTGAAATGCAGGTACAAAACAAAACTGTCTTAGTGCTTGCGGACTAATGTGTCCACACACCTGGTGTCCCCCTTTGCAGGCTCCCTCTATCTGATGATAGTCCCTCTCGGTGCATATAGGACAGGCTCCTGAGCTTTCCCACAAGAAATGAAAGGTGCAGCCGTCACACGTTCCTGCAGGGCACTGACTGCAAAACCCAAACACAGACTGTTACTTATTCACGGGATCGCAGTGAGAATGTCCAGTTAGTAATGGAAGATGTCCGACTGGAGAAACAGTGAAAGAGATGAAGTACCTGGGAACTGAGATCTCTCCTTTAGTGGTCTTCTCTGGGTTACAGCGAAGTGTAAGCACTGCACTCCGGCCTGAGTCACAAGATGAGGTTGCCTCCAAGGACCTTGTCAACAAAAGAACTACAAGCTTAAACAACAAACAAGGGAATACTAGTTGTTTGGTTTTTTTTTATTTAGGAAACAAAATGGAAATGGTCGAAGTACCGATAGTAGAAGCTGACATCAGGAACTTTCTTGGATGTCTTTGGATACAGGTCTGGTCTTGCCATTATTCCATCAAGGCTATTTTCTATTGATGCCCCTGTTACAACACACAGAGAAAGTTTTGAATGTTGTCTTTTGTCTCATCTCTGAAACACAAAGCAAATTCAGCTTTCTGGACATTTGAAGATACACTGCTGTTGATCCTCACTGCAGTCACTTGAAGTCATCAACTTTCCTTGAGTGCTTGGACCTTTAGCCGCAACTAAGAACTGAGAACACTGCCAAAGAACACCCTTCAGTTGGTGGCTGGCAGTGGAGGATAAGTCACTTCCCATATCCTCCTGGCTTCAAGCTCACCTCCTCCTCCCAGTGCCAAATGCAACAAAAGGGCTTCCTGTGCTACTTTCCCAAACCTACAGGCCGCTCGTTTCCTCTCAGCTCCTCTCATGCCAAATGAGTCACGACTTTCAAATCGCACCATGTTGGAATGCCCCTGCAGTCCATCTCAGCTCCTACACCTTAAAGAAAATCACTAACTAATGTCTGTGTCTTATTATCTCACACTAACCAAGAAATTTGTCGGCCAGGTTAATGGACTGCGAGGACAGTGATGTGTGGAAGCCTCGTCCGCTGGCTGAGATTATTGTTGACTGGCAGATAAAGGCCTTGACAGAATTGGCTCCTTCCCCTTTCCCTCTCTGGGAGTCGGTGACGTATACGTCGGTTACATTGTCCGTGCATTCTGCCATATGACCCTTAAACAGAAGAAAGAGATAACAGCAAAAAAACATTGCGCTGGTATAAGAAACGGTTAACGCAGCGGTGCTTTCTCTGTACACACGTTTTCATCACTTCATACCTGCCCTCCACACAGGCTGATATTGAACTGGTGGAAGTATTTGGTTCCTTTAGATGTGAAGCTTGGTCCGTTCATCAGTGTCCCAACGTACCCAAGAAGGCTGAAGTCATAAGTCAGAGTGACATTGCCGTCTGTGTGAGTGAACGTACAGTCACTGTAACATAAACTGTGGTCCTGAAAGAAAAAGAAAAAAAAAAAAAAAAAATTCACAAATGCAAATCCATGGTCACGTGTCATTAAAATAACAGTTTCAAACACGTGAATGAAAGAGTAGCTAGATTCTTTTTCAAATATCAAGAGCGAACCTTGTCACTCATGCTGGCTGGTCCGCAGGATTTGCAGGCATCGAGGCCTGGTGTAGCATGAGAGATGAGGTATGTATTTCGTGGACACTCTGTGCATTGGTTGGTGACGGAGTCTATGTAGTGTCCAGGCGGGCACGGCACACATGTAGAGCTGGAGGGCTGGGTGCTGAGGGCACATGCCCGGCACTCAGAGGACACCCCATCCACGGCGTTGCTCACTGTGATGAAGTAGATCCGTGCCACATCATTGACGAACCGACGCAACTGAGGGAAAGAGGCAAACAGACACTGAATGCACTTCACTGCTGACTCAGTGGATGTACAGAAAAACAAACCCTCCTTTTTGAAAAGACTTCGTTTATAATGTACACATCTGTGTTGAATCGAGAACTCTGGCCTACAAATGTCTTCATTAAACACACAACTCGGTTGTCCAGAAAGGTTTCCTTATCCAGGATATTTGTGTAAATGAGACAGAGCCAAAACCACTGTAAATTGGCACTAAAACAGTCTGCCTTTGGGGTACAGTTAACTTTGTGTGGCTGTTATTGATCCATTACTAACGTGCTTTTGCAAGTGTGTTTCCTCCTGTCCTGTACAGATTCTTTCATGGCTCATCAGGTCTTTGGTCTGAAAGGTGTTAATTGTTGTGTTTTCTGTGATGCACACAGTGGTGGTAATGGTGGAGCAGATAAAAATCCACCACCAAAAAAAACAAACAAACGGGTGAATCAAAGTTAATGATTAATACCTTTACCATTGCCTACATACACGATTAAAGAGACTGGATATTCTGTGTTTCTCTCATGCTCAAGCGTTAACCAGTGAGCACAGTGATAAATGTGTTTGCTTGACTGATAGCTTGGTCTGAACTGTAGCACCACCTAAGATTTTATCTCGAATACCAAACCTGTAGGAGTGTTAAGTGTACCGAGTGTGGAGTGGATTTACACAGCTACAGGGCTGTCCCATTTGATGTTTGAACATGCTGAGCAAGGGTGATGAAACTCTCTGAAAGTTTTTCAGAGAGAGTTCATCTTTGTTAACATAGCACAGCAACAAAAATAAAGTTTCATCCACAAGGTGGGAAGGTAGGTTTCCCGATACATGATTGATATCATGATGTAACATGGTAACACATTATCTTTATAATCATTTGCATCTTATTAGTGATTTAAGTGACTGCTTCATGGCGTTAAATATAATTAGTTGAAAAATGTGCAGTGGGAAAAAAAAAAGAGAAATCCCATAAGATAATTTAAAAATAGAAACTATAAATATATCAGACACTGCTAGCCCCAGTGATGGAGTTAAATATGCGTATAGTCACACTTACATCTGAAGGTTTGTTAGTCCTTTGGAAAGCCCATGTGTAGGAAACTGAGGCATTCTTTGTCATGATGTGTGTGTAGGACTGTCTTGTTTTTGTTCTCTCCCATGACTCCACCACTGTGGTACTCTTTCTGTTGACATCCTACACAAAAAAAAAAAAACATTTTCATTCAAACATCTAAAACGTTATTTGTAGCAGCAAACATACTGTCAGGAACATTTCTCACCATCATGAAGTAGAGCTCACAGTCAGCCGTGCACAAAGTTTCAAACTCAAATGTGATGCGACCAAACTCCGTCGCTGAGTGACTTGACATTGATGTAGGAAGCCTGTTTAAGTAGGGTACAACCAGAGAGGCGAGGAATTAGAGACGATGGACATCTCTGAGACATGCGCGATCGAGACTGAAACCCGTACTCACTTGAAACCGGGAACATGGATGTTGAGGATGAGGTAATCATTATCTGAGCTTCCTGCTCCACTCTGGATATATTCACCTGCCACCTCCCAGCCTAAATACAAATCCCATTACTCAACTATTATCAAGAAATGTGAGAACGACAAACACAAGAGATGTGCTACCTGAAACAGGTTATTGTCTACTCGCGACACAAATACCCACCATTCATACTGTCACATTTAGAGTTGCCCACATTGAAACAGGAGGTCTTCATGTTTGAGGGAAGAATATTCCACCATTTGAACTCATAGCCCAAAGTGGGCTCAGTGCCTGCTGGACATGGCTTACATGCTAAGAAACGGACACAGTACAAAACACATTTAGCAAAACTGCACGGAGGAAAGATTAAAACTAGAAAAAAGGTAGCAAGGAGTAAGAGAGAGTTCAGTACGTTTCATCCCATCAGAATAGGTCCCAGGTGGACAGGGTGAGCAGGTGGCTGTGTCGTTGTTATAGAAACCAGGGTTACAGGGGGGGCAGGGTTCTCGTTCTCCACTTGGCGGCAAAGTCTCAGCTCCGGCCACACCCTCAAGACAGATCTTAGGTTCAATCCACTTATATATGACCTGCGTCTGCAAGAACACAGAGATGGAGGGTGATGGAGTAGGTCATAAACTGTTATTACAGAATGAGTCTCAGGGTGTTTGATCTTGAGGTGGCCTCCCTTTTATCTTACCTTGCGTTGATGGTCACATGCTGTGTGGATCTGAAAATAGTCCTTCTGGGAACATGGAGGTCTGTCCTTACACACAGCTGATCCCTCAGCTTGGGAAATAAAAACACATAAGAGCACAAGTATAAATTGTACGATTTGCCTTAAAATCCACAAAAAGGTATCTGAATAAATAATTTCCTCTCTTGAAGACATTGCAAAGTGATGTCAAGATAAAATATTAAAAGGAAAATTTCCACTAAATAAAGAGCAGAGCCATGCAGCTGAAATGCACAAAATCTGAATGCAACTCAAGAATGACAGAAGAATAGAAGGAATAATTTGCTCTTAAAGAAGACCGTTTTGTCAGGAGATGCTGCTGAGAGCGCCACACAGAAGCAAAGGAAGTCATACAATATGCATAAGGAGGTGTGCTGAATGAAATACGCAAGATTTTCGGAATACTTAAGTCTTCTCACAGTCACTTGTTGGTGACAACACTGAATGGGACATGCATTCACATCATCAAATATCACAACCTCTTAATAAGACCTCTGTATGGTTCAAAATATCACCACCTGACCGAATCTGTGTATGTCAGGGGGGGATATCTCAGTTTTTCAATATTATACAATGAACACATTATTTTCTAATGTATTTGGACTTGGAAAAGCTGGCTCTGCCTCTCAAACAGGGTCTTTAAATGTGGAAATGTATTCAAGAAGGAAACCTGTTAATGAATGCACTTGAAAAGATGAGGGAGAACAATGTATTATATTGATCCGAAGACTCAACATAAATTTGAAATGCTGAGTATGTGCCCATGTTCTTCTGCGTGCATCAAACTCCCTTCCTACCTGCATAATGAGTGGTGGTGTTACAAGGGGTGCAGGAGCTGGCTCCGTGGCCAGAGAATGTGTCGCGAGGACAGGCTTCACACGTGGAGGAGCCCGGGACTCGACTGAACGACCCCGCCTTACATGGGAAACACTCGGATGTATACGCAACTCCTGGTGGAAGGCGATGTAAAGAGAAACACAGAACGAGTAACACATTAAATACATCAGTCATGTGTTGATGTGATGAAGAAGGGGAGGAAAATTCATTTATTCCTGACCTTCTATTTGGACATTTTTCAGCAAAACGGGCTTGACCACTTTAGTCCCCATCACAACCCCGCCTGTCCTCCAGTACAGGATGTTAGTACCAGATTTCAGGTTCACCTGAAAAGATATCACTGATTATTACAACAAAAAACATGATCAGTACGGAAAGTCAAGAAAATAACAAGAAAACAATAGCTGATAAAGAAACGACACTGAATAAAGCTGCCTGTCTGGACTGGTCTGTCCGATTTCTCAGAGCATAAGGAACTAAGTGGCACTCTTTTCCTCCATTAATGCAGGAATAAACTATGCACCACGCAGAAACTCATTTCACAGTGTGGATGGAAAAATACTGGCCACAATAACAAGTGATGCCAGCCTCTTTCTGTGTACGAACACACTTCCTGCTGGATCCACCCGTCTTGCTGCTCGGTCTCCGTTTAACACATTTATTTTAGAAGAACCAGGCCCGCTGCCAAAGATCTGTCTGCTCTGGCTATTGTTCATCTTCGGTGCGCAACACCTACCGTATGAGTTGCCCATTCGCCGTGATTGGTGAGCTTGAGCCACTTTGTATCAGCAGACTGATCCATCTCCTGGCACTGATCATTTTGGATCTGCAGCAAACACAAAGTTCAGTATCTATACAGTCACATTACACTCACCAATGTACACATACAGATACACATTTAGAAATCATGGTGTAGAGCAGCTGTGAGGGTTTTTTTTTTCTTTTTGCCCCATTGGTAGTAATTTGGGGATTTTTTGTTTGTTTGCATTTTTCTCAAAAGAAATAACATATCTTCCCCAGTAAGTTTACTGTACTTCATATCATTATGCATAGGTACCTACGGCAAAAATATTAGATTTCTTACAGTGTTGCTTGGTAATATACATATATAAATGTTCTGTATGTACCTACTTATCCTGACCACTTTTTAGCATTACTTGAGTTATTCTAATTAAGAGACACATGAAAACCTCACAGAATGTTTACCGCAGTAGTTAAACATAGAGGTGTATCTATTATATTAATTCTGACTTTGTTTGATTAAGAATCCTATATTACTAGACAGGGGCTACAAATGTCCCTACAGCGTATACAGTTAGACCTTTAAACAGATGATTATTGTCCCAGAAATATGACATCATACAACTGCTAAATTTAAGTAAATGTTTGAAACTCACAAAGAACTCAAAGAGCAGGTTGTTGTCTGGATACTGGTACTCAAAGCTGACAGATCCCTGTTTTTTCAGATGCACAGCGTAGATGAGAGAGACGGTGCATTCATCCCTGTTGGACTCGAGATAGTTTCCCTGAGGCAACCATTTAGAACTGCAAGGAAAATGTATAAAATTAATACTTAAGAGTTCTTTAGAATGCCACTTTCATCTTTTATTATTTTATTTATCTTATTCATTCACCTGTTGCAGGTGAACCTGTCATCTCCGTGGGGATTGTTTTCCAGGGAGGTTGCCAGGCTACTGAATCCGGTAGGCAAGGAATCCCATTCGTCGAAACGGATGCCACTACCGAGTGAGTAGCTTCCTGCTGCACACTGGGTGCACTCCTGAGCCGACATCTCAAGGAACTCTCCAGCCTTGCATGAGAAAGCTGGAGGACACCGAGAAAGGAGGCACGGAGGGATGAGGAGAAAAATATGCTACTGCCAAAGTGTCTTTGCTCCAAAAACAAACACACAATGTAAAATGACACAGAAATGGTTATACAAAGCACTGCCGCATTGAGGGTAATGTAGCCACAGTTATGAAGGAACTTAATCCTTACATCCTGTTACACACTGTGTCTGTCTCTGCACTAGTCCCACTCAGCCATTTTCTGCATCTGCCATTGGTTTGACAGTGTCAGCTTTTCTCATACCTGATCTGTTCAAATACCATTATAATGCATTTCCTGGCTGCAAATCAACAAACGCAGAACATGTGTGTGGGTTTGCACTTAGTGTAGCAAGCGGCACCTTGTGTACCGAGAGTGGAAATGCTTGTAGGTTTGATTTGATTTAGCGGTGATATGTGGTTGCATGGTGACATAATTAATTGGTGACGGTTAATTTGATTAGCACTTGTGCTGAATTATGGCGCTAAATATAGCATCGACACAAATTATGTTTGCCCTTTTGTTACGAGCAAACACTTCCTGGTGTTCTTCAGGAGAATTTTGTAAGCCTATGACCAGGAAGAAGGAAAGAGATAAATGTCAAAAAAAACAAAAGCTGTGAAAAGGCCACTGTCCCTGCATGACCGCAAATATTTTATCTCCGCAAAGGTTTCAAAACTACAAATAATGCAGGAAACTCTTTGGAGAGGTCATACAAAACAAATACTCAAAAATACAACCTGTCTTGCATATACATACACAACGCTAGCAAACATTAATTCATCATTACCGTTTAGAAAACCAATACTTAGAACTTTATTGACACGCAATTATCTTGCACACAAATTTCTCTGCTAATAATCTCAGTGAAACATGAATGAAGGTATGTGATGGCAACACAGGGCAAACCTGTTCCAGAGAGGTCTACCACAGAAGACTTGTTTTGCAGCATGACTATGCATATCATGATGAGTCATTTCACTGACAAATCCACAACCTACACAATCAAACACGTCCAAGAAGGGGTGCAAACCCCATGAAGAAAAAAAAAAAAAAACAACAAAAAAAAAACATGGCTTATAATGGCCGAAACCATTTCTTGTTAATTATTAAACTAGATGCGCCAAAATCTAATCTAATTTTCTAGATACTCATTCAGTTAATACGCCCACCCTGCTTCATAAAGATTGACGCATCAACTCATGAGTAATGCTGGTTACACTCGCAGACTAGACGTGAGTAAAACAATACCCTGCTTTGCTCGTGTACGGGGTATTTAATGACAACTTACTGCACTCTGTGCCGCGCACTGGCTCTGGTAATCCGGTGCAGACGCCAGCATTCTGCGGGATGGCCACTCTCCACCGTGACCCTGTACTGTCACACTCTGTGTACTCATAGTAGTAGTCAGTCTGCCAAAGAAACACACAGAACATTTGCATAAGAAATTAGTCACCATGGCGATCTTAGACCCAAATAAAGAGCCAATGTAGGCGAGAGGCAGGTCAGTAAACATCACACCACAAGACGCCTCCACCCAAATCAAAGCTCTGAATCTCACTCTGGGTTAGAATAATGTTTTTGAATTTAGGGCAGACGTAGTGGCTTGAGAGTCGGTATGCCAAATGTTACTTCCTGTCCTGCTGCTCGAGTTCATAAATCATGAGCACTCATTACGGTGTTATCTCTCAAGCCACAACCGCCCCCCTGCCCTGGATACAACGCATTCCATCTCCACAGTGATGGAAACAAGGGGTGATGGTTACAGTCGGTTGCTGGTAAACCAGGCGGAGGCAAAGAAGAGGCTCATCACACTTACAGGACGAACCCTTGAGACGTTTGATTGTCATATTTTTGGTTGTATTGCTTGATGTGAAATAAAAATCCTTGGTTTAATGGTTTAAACAAAGCTTCTGGCCTCACTTCTGACAGTTTACATAATGTTGCTCCTTGAGTCAAACCGGATTTTGACACCAGGCAGAGCGCATCCGAGCCGTTGTGTGCAAAGGGCTTTTCTGGCGTCCCGAGGATCTAGTGATGGAGCTCAGTCACGCTGTTGATAACGGGACACGAGGAGCTGAGGACCAGCAGGATTGCAGACCAAATTCAGTGTTAAGACACCAACTGCTGTGATTCATTATCTCTTCTGACACAATCTCTTGCGTTCAATAATTGATATTACAGATTTGGAATATTCAGTCTCTGCTTCAACATATCAGCTCTGTTGTGTCACACACACACACAAGCCCTGGACAGCTGCTTCATGACAGTATAAAACACAGTTGAATCTTGCCACACGGGAGCTTCAACAGAATAGTTCAGTAAATGCATTGACTGGATGGGTGCAGGCATCTCTTTCTGCCAGTGTGAAATCATCTCGACAGGAATTTTTATCTCAAGTGTGACTGTGCTGCCAGCCCGGACTGAGGAGGTGTCGAGCTGAGCCAGACCAGAGGGAAGGAAAGACCAGTCCATGCAGGAAACTGATAACAAGCCCCTTAACACTGAGTGGTGAAGTTCAACAAACACCAGACCACAACAGAGATTAACGCTCCTCCGTGTTGATCAAACTTGCTTTTAACGCGAAAGGGGAGCAGCCAATAAGGTGGATTTCGGCTTTAATTGACGGATCCAGGGGGGGGGGGAGGGGGGGGGATATAACATCACATTAACCTTAAATCGGTTCGGAAATGTGTCATGCATTTGTAACCTTATTTGACACGGCCACTGGATTACCAATCTGCCGTCAACGCGCGCAGCCCAGGAGCCCAATCGCCGCTTTTATCGCGTTTTCTGATTACAGCGCCTTTCACGGAGCTCTCTAAATGTGGAGACAACGAGATGAGACGAAAGCCTTATCGATCGATCGCGGCATCTCACCTCAGTACACTGCCGCTGTCCTTTGGCCCCGTCATTCAGCCGGAGCTTGAAGAGGATGAGAGCGCAACTGGCGACGAACCAAGCCGAGGACCGCATTGTGGATCATCGAGAGGAGAAACAACCGCAGCCTCGACCCGGGACAGAGATAATTGTACCACAAACCGGGGTCAAATTACCGCCCGGTCGGACACAAATTAACACCTGCTTCTGATGCTCTTTTGTCAGCAGATTGTGACCCTAACCACCTGCGATTATCTTCACTGTGCGCTCCTGGGCTGCCTGCTTCAACAAAAAAAAAAAAAAAAAAAAAAAAAAAAAACCAAGCGAGGCTGAATTGAAGACCACTTCCTGTTACGATTTTCAAAGTAACGCCGCCGATTCAAGTATGACTCATCTATGTGGTAATCTTACCAATAAATAATCCCCATCCCTGTTTTTTTCTGACTATCGCCATCTATTTTTGCGAGTCCAGTACCGGCACCTGCTCCTAAAATCCCGAGTTTGACCAATTGTGTCACTTTAATTTGAAAGCGAAATAAAGCCGCTGTTTAATTTTCTAGCTGTATGTTCCGACTTGACGCATCTGTGCGTGTCCATCTTAACCACCGGCTCTGACGCTGCTCTGACGTCGAAAAAAAAGAATAATTATCTTGTGCCTATGGGTGACAAAACTATTCAAAATAAAGAATCGCTACCTTAACTTTTCAGACTATTTGCGTTTATAAAAAAAAAAAAAAAAAAAAAACAGTACAGTATCGCTGCTGTTGTTGAGATTTGCGTTAAATTGAAGATGGACGTTTTGAACGTACCTGCGTTTTCGTCCCGTTGTTGAAAGCAGCCTCGGGAAGATGCAGCAGCCTTGTGGTACCGCTCCGATGTAGTTCCTATCACTGACCGCCAGAGGGAAGCCGAGCTCTGCAAGTGTTCACCATCGCCGCAAACTGGTCACGACTGCTTTGTTTTATAGCTGCCAGTAAAGAGTTGACTTTAGTTTTGTACTTCAAATATCTAAATGGAATGGAATCACACAAAAAGAGCGTTGTCATAAAACTTAATACGGTGCAAATGTGGGTATGCAAGTATGAGGTTTACAATGCAGTGTAAGGGATACAGTATAAATATCCGCGTTAACCCTTGTGTTGTCTTCACTTTTGAGATACTCTGGGTCAAAACTGGGTCGCACTGAGGGTGTTAGATTGTGTACTGGGATGTAGAGGTATCGATCTCTTTGATGTGCAGGTGCGAAGGCGTATAGTGTGAGAAAATGTTTGATGTTTACAATGTTATGGAACAACATAGTAAACAAGGTGTTTGAAGGTGGTCACATGACAGAGGGTCAAGAGTGACATCAAACAATAGATTAAAACAATGTAACATTATCTGTGTG
>JAPQRN010000022.1:10150417-10174717 GCA_037367275.1 Coranthus polyacanthus
TATGTGTGTGTGTGCACCTGTAAAACACAGTCTTCTGCACTCCTTATTCCAAGACGTGGATGGCACATTATGTAAGCCTTGTCCTTAGGCGCTGATCAATAATGCTGATCAGCAGTGGAAACTGCAGAAGAATGAGAATGAGGCGGGGTGAGTTGTAAGAGGAATACTGGAATTTACACTGTTGCATACGCCATCCACTATTTCATCCAGCGGGAGAGTACTCATCACCAGATGTTTAGACATCTGTTACGCTGACCGTTTGAGGTCAGAGGATTGTCAGTTTGTCAGTGTAGTGAAAGTATTAAAAACATGGGTGATTCATTGCAGCAAACTGATCCCAGCTTGGTATGAGTATTTAAATTCCTCGACTGACTGATTGAGTTGACTGTAACCGTTAGTCAACGATTTCTGCATAAGCCTTTATTAACTACCTCGTACAAGCCTCCCAATAAAATTGCAGCAAAGCCAGTCATTGGACAGCACAATGCATGTTTGTGGTGCACACCTCCCAGGCTGTTTATGTGTACAACAGTCCCTTCCCCCACCACAGTCATTTTTGTGCTGTGTTAGAATGAGTTGTTTCTACTTTATTACAAAATACTGTTTTGGCGCACGTTTCTTACGTTCTTTGGTAACAGGAAAAGTGGTTCCTCGGTGCTAACTGTTACAAACTGTGAATGTGTGACACCAAGGGTTGTTTCCTCATTGAACAGAGTTTTGAAGGTTGATTCATCCACCAGAGCAAAGAACTGGATGGATTGCACACGTCGTTTAATCCTCATAGCTCTGTATCTTCTCATCAGCTGACCAGAGTCAAATCATGAGTGACTCCTGACCTTATAGCACAAAATACGTCCTTTCTTACGTTAAGGTCTGTTAATAATAGACCGAATGTAAAAAAAAAAACAAACTCAATGTCAAGAAGGTGCAGGAATGTGTGGGCATAACAAACAGAAGGTGACATTTGAGTCTTATGTTCGAGGCCAGTCATTCACCGCGTATGACTTAATCATTAGTGTCTTAGTTAAGATATCCAGGACAACAGATGTAGCTTTAAACTGGGCCAAGGGTATTTCTTCGTGCGTGTACTGAATGCGCGTGTTTCAGTATCAGTTTGTTGCAATAATCTGCAACTCCTCCCTTGAAGGCGGACATGTTTATGGAACACTTCCTTTATCAAGCTGTATCCAGCGTCTTAACTTTGTCTTTTGGTGCTGTGCCCTCACCGACACAATACTTACATGGTTCATAAAAGAATGTCCTGTTATAAACAATCATAAAAATTCTTCACCATTATACTCTCTGACACACACAGAGCCGCGCACTGTAGTAAAAGATTACTGAACACTGTTATTAAGCAAATAGAGGGGTTGGTTTGAGCACAATGACAGGGAGCAAAAAAATGCGCATGCCCTCACAGAACAATCATTTCCCAACATTAACTTCAGACTGTTGGTATATAGTATATGTTAATACATCAAACAATTATTTATCATTGTGTTGCATACAAATATGTATCAAAGCACATCAACAGAATTCCAGTCCTTTTCTGTTAGAGTTTCTGTTTGCCTCCTCTAATTATTATTCTCTAATATTCACAGTCATTATTCACCTGATGTCGTACGTTAAACTCTATACTACAGGACTGCTACAATACCATTAAATTAAACTTTGTTGTGTTTTTTTTATCTGCATGAAATTAGTCACTACATCAAGAGCCTTGGCATTATTTTTATTGCGCTATAATTACACCGTGGCTTATTCAGCTTCATGCAGGCCTTCTCATACTATATTGGCCATTGATTAATGTGTTTGTTATTCAGTGATGACCTTACAGTGACTGACAATATCCCTTTTGTCTTCCCTTCCCACACACTCCCCTCAGGATCCAGAATTCCAGGAAGCGGTGTCTGACAGGTCGGACTACAGAGGGACAGAGGATGGAGGGTTATCAGGTACGGAAAACAACGCAAGCTTCCTCTTCTTTTCTCTCCGCACATTTCTCAGCTTCAGCTCCGCCACACTGGAGCTGTTGAGCACAGATTTTAAATGGAAAAAGTTCTGACTCAAGCTGTTCTCTTCTGATGGAAAAAAACAAGTTAAATTGAACGTGAAGAGGAGCATATTTTGAAAAGCATTCTTCTGTGTGTGAGAGGAAATTATGGGGTTTGCACACTTTGCCCCCAATGTGTCAACATGTCATCATTTCTGCTTTCCATTACAGTTTGAGAGCGATTAGAGAGATTTCCCTTTGTCTATATGTAGTAAACAGTGATCAAAAGGGATGGACAGATGTGTGTGTGTGTGTGTGTGTTTTCCTGTGTGTTCACTCACCTTGCCAGGATGTCTGGGAGGAGCTGAGTGCTGGCGGTTACCTTGGCGATGAGTCTTGGGGCAAAGCATTGGGAGGGGTAGAAGGCTACAAATGGGTAAAAGGATGGAGTTGAGTATCTGATTAATAATGTGATTGAGTGTGTACATTGTGTGCGTACATGTGTGCACACGTGTTGTCTGTTCATTTCAGTGTAGTGGTGTGTGCCAGTAGATTTACAAGAGAAAGGGTGGAGCAAAGCCTTGGCATGCCCGAGCCAAGGCTGCCCTGTCTGCAGTCAATATCTGTCTTTTGTTTCGCAGCCCCTTCTGATAATATCATGAAAGATTTGTTTGGGGATTGGGGGTTGAAAAATAAACACATTTTGTAAAAAAAAAAACCTAAAAAATCAGCTTAAAATTACCTACACATGAAACCTCTCAAATGTGAGTTCCAAAAAGCCATGTGGTATTTGATTATACAGTATATAGCAGTGTTATTTTGTCCATCCTGTTTATAAAACATCCCATGCATTACATAACTTAATGTATATATCAAATGTATTTCAAATACTCAAACCAGGCACTGCTATCCTGCATGAAGGATGGAGCAAATAGGCAGCGTATATTAACATACAGTAGTTAATGCTTTACTAAGCCAGACCAGTGTACTAGATGCTTTTAAAGGATTAACATCTTTCTCTATAACACAAGCACATAAACACATACAGAAAGGGGGAAAAAAACAAGAGTTGTTATATCTCATGTCAGCACAATGAACACTGTCATCCTGACAACTGGGGCCTGTTTCTTCCAATAAATGAAATCTAAACAATACAAGCACACTTCTCTCCCTCATCACACCAAGGATAAAATGGGAAAGATCATGGTGCACTTGGGGGTAGCGTAAGTACAAAACCTTCTCTGTCTCTCTGACGCACATGCACACCATTGTCACAGTGACCTTGATTTTCTGCAGTCATGGTGTGTGTGTTGTTGGAAGGGCCTTCCTGCTCTCTGTGATGGAAATCCCGCTTATTCAGCTTATTCACGCAAACATGCAATCGGACAAAACAGAAGAGTGGCTGGACACTTGTTGTGTGTGTCTGTTAAGATGTAGGCCTGTTCTCTTCTTCCATTAGACCTTCTTTCTTTTTCTTCTGTTTTTTGTTTGTTTTGACTCTTGGGGAGGAGTGTTGTTTTTTGTACTTTGAACAAAAAAAATGATGTGCATAGGCCCAAGTAAATGGCGTATCATACAAAATTGTATGTAGTAAGTTAAAAGTAAGTGTTCCTAATAGTTTTAACATAAAGTGCAGAGTATCAAATTGTAAGCTTGCAGTAAAGATTTATATCACAGGCACACATAGACATAGTCTATATGTGATAAAACAGACAGGGTAAATAGTGGTCCAACTCTGAATGTTTCACTTTTACTGTACTATAACAGAGCCATCTGCTCTCATTCCTTTTGGTCGTCATTAAGCTAAGTGGAAAGGATCTGTGAAGCTCAATAAATCTGTGTGGCTTGACCAGTAATAACAGGCTCAGCGACAACATCCAAAGACTGCAGTTAAATTACTGTATCCTGATCTTTACATGTGCACACATGCATGATATTCAAACACATGCAAACACGAAGACACGTAAAGACATGCAAATGCAGGAAATGGCAAGCAGTCTATGATTTTCTCATCGGCCACACTTGAGTGAATCGTTTTTCATTTGAGTGGAACAAAAAGGACTGGTTGTTCACCTTACATAGCTGGTAGGAATTGCAGTAGTTTTTAGCTCTAACAGACAGATAATCAGTAAGAATAGAAGTTGTAACAAATGAAGTTTCTAATTTTATTTCTGAGTAAATAATCCAGAGCTAGTGACTAAAGAGAGGTAGCCATGATAAAAGTAATTAAAACAAAGATTGTAATTTTGCTATCAATTGCTAACAACTGAAGTATCTAAGTAAAAAGAAATACCAACAAATACCAACAAAGAGGAAATGCAGACAAGGTAACAGTGACCAAAAAATATCAATATCTTAAAGTGTGACAGAGCATTACAGTGCATCGGTTTATAGAAGAAACAGGGATGTGGCATAGGTTGAGTGTGTTATGATGCTGGTGAACAAGAGATCATTTCACAACTGCTCTGAGAGGCTGACGCAGCACCGACCTCACAAAGCTGATCCAGCCAGGCACCATGGTGTATGTGTATGTGCTGTCATCTCTGTTTGTGTGTGTGTGTGTGTCTGTGCATCTGTGCAGAAAAGGACACTGTGGTGTGAGTCATCCAGTAGTGATTGAATTAGCTGAACTTTGGCTGAACACTCACAGGGAAAAGGCAGGAAAAGCTGAATGCATTACATTACCCAGAGAACTGGTGAATACATCTCAGAGACAGACAGACAGTGGGAGTGTCGGCCAGATTTTATTAAAAAAAAACACCCAGCTTTATTAAAGCGACACAAACCGTCTGCAAACACCCTCTTATAATGCTTAGAGCAGAAAAAAAAACAGACAAGCATGTTTCTAAACAACACTTACAGTGACCTAATTGGCAAATTCTTCCAAAAGATATCTCATAAATGTGGAATATTACTTCAGTACTGCATTGTGGTCTCTTCACCAGGGCTTTGAGGTTTTATGCCCTAACTGTTGCTGGGTCAGACATGAGGGAGAAAACAGAGTGGAAAGAATGCGCAAAGTCTGTTTGGGGCGACTAAAAAGACAAGGAAATTGTGGCTTAATGTTAAAAAGTTAGACTGAAGATTTCAACAAGTATCTCAAACTTAACAGAGGGCTCTTTAGCAAACATTCCTTCAACATATAGCGTTGCTGACGATGTAAAACCCCAGTTATTCAGAAGTAGGTCACACACACACACACGGGGGGGTGGTGTTTATGTAGACTACAATTATGTGCAATGACTTACCATCTATTTCTCACTTACAGAGGTCCAAAGACAATGAAGCCATTACTTCTCCTTATGCATTATCACCTATTAGTTTTAGTTCTGTATAAACGTTGAACCCGAAAATACTACAGGTCTTGTCCTGAAAGGAATATTCCTCAAACCTCTCCCAAAAGAGAGCCGCTATTATCAGTTTAAAGACCTGGCCGTCACTTACAGGAAGATCTTTTGTAACCGTGGCTTTCAGATTACTGCCATATCCTGTTTAAAGTGGAGGCCCTTGGAGGCCTGACAAAGAAAAAACATGGGTCCTCACATGTAAACCCACATAGACGCATGTGTACACACAAGAACTGTGGGAAACCCTGGCACAATAACAGAAACATCTGTCCCAGAAAATGAGACTTTTAGATAGCAGCAGTGTGAGATAGAGGGGAGGGGGCAGTAAAAGCAATCCAGTTCCAGGCAGTGACATCCAGTGAGGAAACCCCCCATATATTCACAGGAAGAAGCAACAAAATGACCTTCACTGTCCAAACCTGTCCACATCACCAATCAGCCTTAATTTGTGGTCAAGGAAGTATTATGTCTACAGTATGTGTTGACATGTTTCCATGCAGGTCAGTCAAGGGATTGTTGACTAATGAGCATAATGTCAGAAACATTGTAGATATACTGGACACCTATAAGCTAGGGATTGACAGTCATTGGCCTTTTTTCTTTATTTGATTTGACAGTCAGTTTAAAGGCTTTTCAGTGCAGTTTCTTGGGGGTTTTCTAAAAATTACACGCCAATATTTTTTATAGAAATGTCTATGAGTCAGAGCTCAGAATTCAGCAAAGCAGCAAAAAAAGAAAACAAAAGTGTCTCAGCCCTATAGGCTTTCCTCAGCATAAAAAAACCCCACTAAAGACAGAATTGTTGCATGCTGAAAGCTTCATTTATTCCAAATTCTTTCATATCAGTTCCATATACTGGTTATCGGTCTCCTTGATTACCAATAATTGGTATCGGCACTGAAAAAAAATGTAGGTTTTTGAGTAAAATTTTGTGTATTTTCTCAAGCAGATGGGACGTTACACTCATTCGAATAACTATTTGGGTGTGTCTCAGCAATGTATCGTTCTCTTGAATCTCTACATCTGCGGTTTAGAAGAAGCAGCAAAAAAAAACTTCCCTTAAACCAAATGCAGCGGAAACTACTGACAGATGCAATTATCTATGTTGATCACTAAAAAAGTTGTTTTACTTCTACTGCCATCGCAGAGAGGAAGTACTGTCTTCCTGTAGTGGTAAGGGTTTTGCCTCATGCTTCACAGTTCACAGGGCAGTGAAAGTGTTTATTTTAGCCGGACCAGCTGTCAGAATCAGAATAGCATAAAATGCATCAGAACGGAGGCAAATGAGGTAAAATTGGCTGTAATGTTTAAAGTTAAGCAATAGACATGGAATGGAATGATGGCCTGTAAAGCTCTAGTGAGCGCTGTTACTCTTGAGTCTTGGTTACCTTTTACAGTTTCTACTCTTTTACTCGAAACCACGTGCATGCACACGCATCTGTTTCCTGCATGGTGGGACACTGGGTGAGATGGTCTCTGGAGGGAGTGTCCTCTCTGTCAGAGGCGACCCCTCTCATGACTCATCCTATTGTTCAGATCAACACTCTTAGTCACCCCTCTCCTAAATTATGAGAAGGTCCTTAGGAATGTTTTACTTCTCTTGACGCCCCCACCTCCCACATGTTTAGATTTCAAACCCAACCCTGGGGCAGTTTTGGGGCTTTTTTGGTCATTTCCAGTAAACCTCCCTTCCAGTCGTACAGCAACGTGTATCTCAAGGAGAGATGGTGAAGGAAGTACATATACACCCTGAAATAAGCGGGCCAAATGTTAACCCAGCGGATCGCTATGAAACTAGGGGTTTCTGTGAGCCGATTTAACAGAAGGATGGTGGATAAGAAGAAGACCCACTGAGCCTTCATCTGTAAGCAGATTACTCTTTATCATGTTCGGGACAATCAGTCTGTTCATACTACAACAAGGAGGAGCAGGCTGATCTGCTGTAATCAAAGTGGGGAATAATACAAAGGTGAACTATTATGTTTTTGAAGGACACTCTATAACCAGTTACCAAGCAACATCTATTTCGACAGTCCCTACAAACTCACACCAAATATTGTTCGACTTACAGAACTTAATTCTAGTACAGAAATTTCAGAAACTAATTAAAAAGCCACAAACAGCCATGACACAAGACATCACATGGCTAAAACAAAGAGCTATAGCAATCCGATACAGTGTACAGAGAAGATTTTGCCAAGATTTTGCCAAGATTTTTGCCAGATTTTGTCCAAATTTGTCATCTGGTGTCATGTTTGTGTCCACCCATTAAAATCCATACTGTACTATTTTAATATTCGCTATTTTTGTCTCCAACTCTTTCGCTGTTCATTTTTGATTTATTTTACTTTTTTTTTTTTTTTTTCCTAATTAGCATCTCTATTTACATCTGCCTGTGCGGCTTGTTCTTCGATGCTGGACAGATGGAGAACAATACTTTTTTTTTTTTTTTTTAAAGTGACAAGTGTGGTGATTACATCTCCTTCGCAATAAATCTACTGATGCACAGATTTTTAAAAGCAAGAGAATAATTGCCCGCTGGCGTGTTTTTTTTAAAAGAGCCGGTTGCTTCGGTAAGACCGCTAAATGAGTTCCCGTAAAAAATGTACCGTTCGTTTATGTGCGCGTGTATCTATGCACGGGCGCATCACGCACGCCCCGCCCTGAGCTCGAGGAGTCCCCGCTCATCTATTTCAGTGAGTAGATGAAGAAAGAGGAGGAGGAGCCCCGGCGTGCCGACCCGCCGCCCCTCCCTCCCAGCTTACATTTACATTTTCTATGGGTCCTGACTGACTATATGTGTGTGTGCGTGAGTGTGTGTGTGTGCCATTGAACAGTTTCTAAAGCCGTAGCAAAGCAGACACACCTCAACCCCAAGAAGTGACCCGGAGACGTACCGATGTGGCCTTGAATCACTTCTGCTCTTTTACAATATTAAACAAGTTGAGTTGGACAAGTCGCGTCGGGGGTCGACTTTGAGGTAGGTGTGTGTGTGTGCGCGCGTGTGTGTCTGGAGCTCGTGTGTTTTCCGTTTGGGCTCGTTTTAAGAGCGCACTAACAAAGCGGCACGTTTTAAACTGTCCGTTCGCACCGTCCGGTCGGAGCAGCAGGTTTGGGTTGAAAAAAGCAGCAAAGTAGCGGAGAGCAGAAAGCCACCCCCCCCCCCCAGCGGAGAGAGCGGATGAGATTGCAAAATACAAACTCTTGTTTCATTGTCTTCTTTTGTTGCAGCGCATGACTGTAGCCGACGGGACAGTGGAGAATAAACATGTTGAGGTTGTACAGAACGTACAGACAGTTACGTGTACTTCGGAGCGAAATGTTACTTATCGGGACGGCTGAGTAGTTTTGTATCTTTGGAAGAGGAAAGACAGAGGAGGAAGGGAAGAAAGAAAAAAAAAACAAAACATAGGCTTTAATATCCTGGCGTGTCTCTGTTGTACTCAAAGTAGATATTATGTGGACTTACCATGTAATGCTGGCAATCTTTGTACCACCATAGCAAAACATAACATAACATAAGCCAATTCTTTTTTTTAATACTAACATAGAATCAGAAGACTTTAATGTTATATTCAACATAAGATTTGCGGTGTTTCCTTTTTGTACAATCTACCACTACAGATAAAGGTAGAGCTTAGTCTTTGTTATGTCTGCTCTTCAAATAAGGCCCGTTTGAGACAAACAGCCTCACACAACAGACCATATTTTATAGATGAGATCTTTCTGAATTCATTATGTGTGAGTAAGGCTGTGTGTAATAGCACAGCAATGACAACTACCTACTATGTCAAAGCACATGGTTTCAGTCAGAGCTGACACACTGCCACATGCTGTCATCAGGCGGACAGACCAACTGTTATGCGAGGTGTGCATTTTTAATGTGTCAACTGGCTTGCAAGTCTCGGACTTGTGCTGCAACTTCTTTCTTTTTTTTTTTTTCTTTCCCCCCGCACAGGCTCATGATCGGTCAAAATTCCTCCGAGAGTTTCAGTCAAACTTTAACGTGTAATACAAACACTGTCGAAACCAACTCTGAGGGGTTGAGTGAGTGACCGAGTGTGTGTGTTTGCTGGGTGGAGGAGGAAGCATAGAAAGAAGCATGGCAAACAAAAACCGAGCAGCTCTGAGGTGAGGTAGTTTTAACTCTGGGTCGTCAGATGTGTTTTACAGAGAGGAGAAGTGACAAAAGCAGGTGGGATGAACGACTTTGTTATACTGTAGGTGCAGAGCTTCCAAAAGAGTGTGTGTGTGCGTGTGTGCAGGGAGGGGAAAGTTCTCGCACATGTGTTAGTCATTTGGAGGGGAGTTTGCTAAACGATTTACATCTGTTTTCTGATCTTTGAACCCCCTCCTTCCCTCCTCTCTCCTGTTTCTCTTACTCCTTCTCGCATGTTGTCTTCTGTTTCCCGTAAGAGCTGATGCTGTCACTGAGTGTGTGCATGAGTCTATTTGTGTATGTGTGTGTGTGTGTTCGTATGCATGTGGTGGGTGTTAAAAGTGGAATGCTCTCTGCTCCATTATTACTGCACTCAAAGGAATTTAAATATGTGAATGAAATGTCCGACTTTCCTTTCAATAATAGCACGTGTCCATTAGTGGTTCTGGTGCGTTTCTCATGTGTATGATTAAAGAATGCGAGACCATGTCAAGGACTCAACGTGACCTCAAGGAATCAAGGTATTTGGGTCAGGAAAGGGTGTGTTGTCCAGGAGAGGTAACTGGCGACCGCATGTATGTTGACAGTATTATCTCCCACAGTCCTGCTGGTCTGTCTGTGGCCACGAAATCTTCACTACTCAGCAGAATGCAGTGATCCTTAAGACCTACACCAGACACAGCGTAACCGTGTGTTTCATGAGGAGCCTCTGATGCTTGTTCGCCACAGTGAAAGACTACCTTATAGCGAACGATTTTAGGCCGTTTCCCCTGTAATAAGCTATGTAAACAAATAGTGAGTTTTCAGTTTCTGTAGTGTTTGAGAGTGAGTACCTCATGGTTTTACTTAACACATCTCCACTGTGCGCAGCCACAGCCTGCAGGGAGGCTTGGATTTGTGCAGTCTTTTGTTCAGATCTCCGTCGTGTATAACTATTTGCGTTTGGTTTGTGTATTTGTGTTTTGGTATATCTGTTTTTGAGATTGTACAATACTGGAATCAGTACAACCCAAACGATGGTACGGATACTAAAACAGTCATATTTGCGTGTACTTTGAGGAATATAAACACTTCCTTTGCTCATAACACCTTCTCTTCATTTAGCTCTTAAGCGCAGAAACATTTTAAAAGTTAGGATTTCAATCAGGCAATGTGTAAAAAATGTGTTTTTATAGTAAATGTAAGCTCCCTCGACTGAAATTATGACTTTTCTAACAGGATAAAGAATTGCTATAATTTTCTGAAATAAAACACGTCTCTTTAAGACACAGTTATTGAGTGAGGCCATTGTTTTGGCTGCTGACTCCTGACTAATTTGTTCACAAGACAAGATAGGATTTGTGTGGCTTAACAATTCTTAAAGGTAACACTGAAGACCTGTCAAAACATTCAGTGAGAATGCAAATGCTGTTAAGACTTCACTTTTATAACTCTGGCCCTTCTGTATTGATGCAACATGACCCAGTGCATTACTAGCTTGATGGACAAACAGAAAATCGGTGCTTTTGTTTACGTGTTGGTTCTTTGTTTTTATGTTGAGGTGTCCACAGACACTGGGTGCTTTAGTGCCCCCTCCCCATTCAAGCTCAATCAAATGTTATGATGCAATGCAAATGCATGTGATGCAATCACAGACCCTACATCGGGACAAAGGGTCTATTTACACTGTGCTGTGGTTTTGTTTCCATGGTTTTAGATCGTGATGTCACGATTCAGGTATTGAGTTTCCAGATAAAGAGCTACTGTGGGCTCCATGGTGGGTGAGGTAGTGCGCGGATGTGAGTGTGTGTATCTGTGCTGGGTGGGTAAGGAGGTCAGACCAATGCGAAAGTCAGACATGTGGTGGCTTGACTTACTGTTGTTTGAGCTATCTATGGATTTGATGTTGATTTACTCATAAAAGAGAGATAAGCTTTGCCTGCACACCTAAGAGTAAACACACACACACACACCTACGGAGAGTCAGCTTCTTAGCAAATCCTATTGATTTTTTTGCTGTTATGCTGGAGCTTCAATCACAATAAAGCACCATTACTGTGCTGGGCACTTTGCGTAGTCTTGGAGAATGGAGGACACACACACACACACCCACTGCCCACATAGAGTCAAAATACCTTACGTATAGAGAGATTGGGAGTCTGAGCTGCATGAATTGGATTAAGCTCCTTGGAAGTCAGTATCAAGATATATGATCCTGTCTTATTGCAAACACAAACATTCGCCCGCAGCAGAACACAGCCACTTCTTCATGTTACAGCATGAGGCCAACTGGTTTTTTCAGAATTTATACCCATACGGGCAATGGAAACTTTCATCAGACAATAAAACCACATGATTGCCTCCTGTCTCAACTAAAAATATGCATGTACGTACCGTGTATTTTGTGTCATGTCAGGGATAAAGCATGGAATTAGAGGAAACAAAGGTTTTCTTGGTCTGTTTATGGATACCTGCTTACCTCTATGTGTGTGTGTGCATGCTCCGCTAGCACGCCATGTGTCTGTCTGGCTAACTGTAGATTGTCTGGTTGCCCAAGGTAACAGTTGTTATTGGGGTTTCTCTACTACCGTGTAAACAAAGGAGAACCTCCCAAATCCTCCTCAGTGTGCCTCCCAGCCAATGAGATCTGAGCTTCCAGCTGGGTTTAGCCAGTAGATGGTGAGGAGGGGCGTTACTCTGCTCCATAAGGGAAAAACAGCAGTAATGCACAAAGCTTTGAATCTGGAACTGGAACAGACAGCAGAGCTATAACAAAGACTGAACGGCACTTCACACTACAGAGCCAGACGAAATGACTGTGGCTTTTTTTTTCTTTTTTTTTTTTACTGTATGGCACTTCACCAATAAAACACACAGATATTGGACCTGCTTTTAAAAGGCTGATGTATTTAAGCAATGTGCACTATATGGGTATGTCTACATCTAAAAAGAGCCACATGAAACATGCATGTGCTCTGTCTATAACTTGTCTTTTTGTGTGTCTTTGCAGCCAAACCGTCTGTAGTCTGTGCGCCATGTGTGTGCTCTTCATATATGTCCAGGCACCTGTTCTCATCACGTCTATACATATACATTGAGGACCATGTGTCAGTGCCAGCTGTAAGAGTATTGAACAGCCTATTGTATGTGACTGACAGGTGTGACCCCAGACTGATTATTCAGCACATGTGTGTAGACTTTGGTTTGAGTAAGCACTATGATTTTGACCATTTATAGAAATGTGGACATAGCATGCATCCACTTGGTTCTGTCACTCAAAGATGTCTGTGTTTAGGTCACAAGCTGTGTGTGTCCCTACATTTATGCTTTTGTGTTGCCCCGGAGCAATAGTCATTTTGCAGGTTCATCACATTCCCACAGCATGACTCAAACTGTTGTCCGCCTTTTCAATCCATCCCATTCAGTCTGTAATCTACCTCAGGCTGGGACTCGCAACATGTGGCGACAGGACTGTGCACGAGCGTAGGCATGAAATAACGTCAGTCAGCTCTAAATACAAACTGTCAGTGTAAGCCTGTTTCAATTTGAATGGAGCGATCACAGCAAGTTGGTGAAACATCATCTCAGCAATGAAAGGTTACTCTTGACAGCTCGGACGCAGCCCGATTGTCAGATCGTGTCAGGGCAGGTCAACTGGTACATCTGAAGGCACAAACTTCTGAAAGATATGATAAAACCAGTTATGGCCAGAGTGGCATTATAATCAGAAACAAGGCAAACAAGGCAGACGACCGTTTCAGACCAAGATCATAACACTGTCATTCCTGTCAAGCCCCAAAAATAGAACTTTTATTGTATGAATAGCCATTGTTAAAGCTATAATGAAGGCATTGTTTTCAATTAATGGAGAAGAAGAAGCAAAAGAAGAAGAAGTTGTGACAAACAAAGAAGTATTGGAAATGTACACGTTCCTCTATTTTGGTCTTTAGTTCCAAATTACATATAGTGTGTGCAAAGTCCTTATGCAAAGGGATCAAAGTCTAAACTTCCACTTCTCACGTCTTGCACTAGAGCTGGGTGATATAATGATAACTATTGTGATAGAATATTTGACTGTTCTGCCTCTTTCTGAAAGGTTTGGCTGCTTGGTTAGTGTTTGTCATGTTCTCACCATAAAAAATAGTTTAATACCACAAGTACCGAACTTGATAAATGATTTGACATTTATCAAGTTTTTTTTTTGGCAATATAGCCTATGGTCCTATCTTATACCGTAGCTAATATACAATATAATGTCTACATTGTTGAGGTTCTTGATGACCTTTAAATGCCTACAGTCATCCTCTGAAAGACAGAATTACAAAAGCTGATTTTCGCACAGTTTCTACATTAAGCATTGGGGAGCCAGAGAAATGGCTGTATGTAAGTTAGAAGGAGCGAGAGTTGCTGTTCAGATGCCTTTGCATCATCTATTACTCTTGGCTGGTAGAAGTAATAATGAGTTTGGGTGTTTACTTTTATTATGACAGTCTACAGAGCCGCCTTGTACTCCCTTAATGACATCAAGTTCTCTCACAGATCAAACCCCCACCCCACCCCACCCCCCCACCAGTATGTGTTACATTGCCCCGTCTTTGTGTGCATGTTTGTTCATGGGGTGCACATCTGTGCTTTATGAACCTGATTGTAAATTCCCATACTCACGTGTCTCCCCAGTGATATCATTGTATTGTGAAAGCGGGGTGGGTGCTTTGAGAGGTCAGTACATGATGAGGCCCCACAATTCCCCGGTCCCCCCCCCCCCTTCTCCAAGGCAGGAAATACAAAACAGATCTCAACCCCCCAAACTCCCCACGAGTTTTAGGGAGCCATTTTTCCTCTCTTTCCTTCAGTTCATTTAATAATTCAGTATGCTTTGTCCAAATGGTATGAATGTAGGATGCTTGAACAGTCAAAATGTAATTGAAAAAGTGGATAGCCTGGCTGTCTCCTACATGCACTTCTATAAACCAAATGACTTTGTCTTTTTAAGGACTTTTGAAAACAATGGCAAAAGCAGATCTTTGCATTTGCTTCATGTGCAGACAAAAATATACTCATACTCTATAGTGGTTTTGTTTTATCTTATCGGCTGCTTCCATTCTTGCCACGTTTACACGCTTACACACTATTCTACTACATATAGTGGTTTACTGTTGGAACAGTGGAAAACTTCATGTGGTTGTTTTATGGTAAAGTGTGTTTGCATGTGTAAGACAGAGGAAGATTTGTGCTTCTATTGTTTGAATCTGTCTTGAATACGTGCGCACGTACGTCACTGTGCTTCCTACCACGATTCATGTGTCGTCATCCTGGAGGCCTGTAAATAAATATGTATGCACACAGGGACTTTATTGGAAATGAGCAAATTGTAACTCCTAGCCGCCCCCCCCGAGCATCTCCTCCTCTTCTCCACTTTTTCTCTCACTTTCTCCCTCACAGACACATTTATCCTTGCTCTCCCCTCCCCCTGCAGCCGTCAGTTAAAAGCCCATCTATCGGTGTGTTTTAATTAGGGCCACTCCTATTTATGGCTGAATGGCCGCTTCATTAACAGACAGAGCTAGGAGACGCACCCAGACTTGTCTAACGTGTAACACACAGCAAGGGAGAAAGGGGGTGTGTTTTGTGTGTGTGTGTGTGAGAGAGAGAGAAAATTGGGTGTGGGGGTTGCTTTAGGGGCATTGATGACGCAGTTTCCCCTGAGGGGTGGACCTCCCATCTGTGAGAGGCATAGAGAGGATCGAGCCAAAAAAAAAAAAAAAAAGAGAAAAGAAGAGTGAACGACAGTCACTATATGGGACAAGGAGGTTACATGGAAGTGACGAGCGATATGATGAATTTAAATTTGTAAAAAATAAAACAAAAATACTGCATTTTCTTTAAAAGATAAGAATACTGTAATCTGAGCCTGATTCTTTAATTTTTTTGCCCCGTGTGCATGCTCAAAAACTCTACATCAGTCATGCGTCTTATAAAACTGCAGCTGATATCAAGGAGATATTCATCCTTCTTTTCAGATTCTTCATTCATTGTTTATTTCATTTTATTTGCTTTATAACCTATACATTTAAAAGAATTAACCAGATTTGGCTGTGGTCCCTCTTCATGCTACAATGTGCAATGTGTGTGTAATTAGCACACAGCCAAACTGGAGCGTAAAATCCTGATCAATCCTTACGTGTGGATTTTACCCCTGTGTACCTTTTTATCCTGGATACTGTGGACAAAACATCGCGGCCTGGTGATGATGGAGTGGGTGTGGTCAGTGGTGTGTTCACAACCAGTGAGAGCCGATGGCCCACCACACCCTGTGTCGATCTCTGCATGGTCCGTTGTGTTTGCATCCGTATCCTGGAGGAGGATAGGGGGGTCAGATGGTGAAGCAGGCCACCAGCTGCTCTCCTCGCATTCATTTTCTCTGTGTTTTCTAAGATGCAACAGGAAGAGGGAAGCTCTTGACTCATGAATAGCCAAGTAGCTTTTGATTTTCTCTGTCATCTACTCTGTCCAGCTTTGCTGTGATCCCAGCTTAAGGTTATCCACCTCTTTCATCTTTCTTTTCTATGACAGTAACAGTTTTCCTTTACTAATAGTTTGTTTTTTCTCCATAGTACTGCCCACTTAATCAAAAGAGTGTCACGGGCCAATTTAGCTTCTCCTACCCATCATTAGTCTTTCAGCCCATCTGTACTTCGCTCACTAAGGTTAAACCAGGCAGAGATACTGTTTGTGTAAAGGTTTTTAAAACAATTTGACATAATGCATCTCTTTGTGTACACACCAAGTGTGCCGCCCACTGAGAGCTTTATGGCATCTGACTTTGAGTTAGCATCAGCTATTTCCTGTTAACTGCTGTGTCACTGAATGAAGTGTGGGTGATGTGGCAGGTCTCCACGGTGACAGGGGGGAAAAATGGCGATTGAGGAGGAAATTGAGAAATGGGTCCTTATTTTGAATGCCACTCTCTGTGCGTGTTAGCTCATATAGCAGAGCTGGCAGTGGTGATGCAATCACTTGGCACAATGCAGGCCCTCTCCTTCCAAGATCAGCCGTTCTATCAGCTCTAATGCAACCTGCCACTATGGTATACACTTTCACACACACACACACACACACACACACACACTAACGCAGACACATTTATCAAAAACATTCACCCAATTAATGATTCTTTTTTCACTCAAGCTCTGTCACACACATTTTCATTTTCATTCGGTACAAAGAAACATCTATGAGTGATATGAGTGTTAAATTATTGAACACTTGTGTGTATAGTTTCAGCCCCTACATGGATTTAACCTTCTCTTCATAACATTTTACCTTTCTTTTGTTGCTCTGTCTTATCCAGCTATTTAACTACGTAACCGGTTTAAAAACAGTATGAGTGAGATCATAGTCAGTGAGGTTGACAGAGAAAGAGGCTGAAGTAACCAGAGGGAAGCTGTTTTTCAGCCAACTCCCTTTTCTACTAAACTAGCCTCATCCCTGACCCAGTTTCCGGCTTTGTTTTTCCTTTGTTTTATCCTAATTTTCTTCTTCTGCTAGGCCTGAAAGCTTGGACATTTTGAAATTCCTAAATAGCTGCTTTTCTCCTGGACATGCGCATTACTTGCAGAAACTCTGGTCTTTTTGAGGCTCATTAAGTGAGTGTGTGTTGTGTGTGTTTGTCTGTTGTTTTCGCTGTGAGGGTGTATTTCCAAAACCAATAAACAAACTATTTAATGTGATTCCTGGAACAACAATGGCAAACCATTATCCAGACACACTGACATGCTTGAATAGTATGAGAGCAGACAGTCCACGGTGTGTTGTGAAGGGCATGTTTATACAGCACTGAATAGTTCTAAAAACCGACTGATAGTTACACTGCACACAGACTGTCTGTCTAGATTTGTCTGTAGATTTCAGTTTAACTAGAGAGAGCATTTAATAAGACATGTTGAATGACCGGTCTCGAGGCAGAATTTAAGCAGGGCTCCAATTTGAGTTTGCAGGACCCTTTTGAAGTCCCTATGTCACTTCCCCTTCCCTTGGGGCACATAGGAAGAAGGGCCAGATGTGTTAAGCATAACGGACACTTTGACAACACCGCCAGTCTCTTAAGTTCCTCTGCCCCCTGCTACTGGCATTAAAAGAAACCGCCTTTGATGTACACAACACATGTGTTCTCACACGCAGCCACTTATTAAAGCCACAAGCTGTTTTGTCCACCTCTGCCTTCTCTCATGCACAAGTCCTGTCATGGTTTCATACATAAACTGTATTTGATATGTCACATTCTCTCTTTATTCTGTATCATGAGCTGCTACAAACCATGTTTATCCGGGGCTTCTTTTGTTATGTAACACTAGTTTCTGGAATGCAAGACTGTTGCCCTCTAGTGGTACTTTATACTCATTACAACAACCCTCAGAGTGCATGTTTTGTTTCTGAGGACTCACTCCTCCTCCTTTGTCTCAAACACGTGCAGCATAATGCATCACTGCTGTGAACAATAACTGTGATTGGTCGGCTAGACGTTCCCAAATATAACTCTGTGTTTTCTGTCTTTATCAGTTGGTCTTTATCAGTCACGGACAGGACAGCTTTGTAAACGCCGTAAACACCTGTATTGTTTTTACTGTAGTGCGCTATAAATCAAAATACAGCCTTTCTTCGTCCGTTTAAAAGTACCAATAAGATGGAAAAAATAAAGAGCAGAAATAATTGTTTGTAACTAAAGTAATTCTTTATCCAACATTGTGGAATAAGTTGTTTCCAATCTGATCTGCGTAAATAGATTACATTAACAGTGTGTAGGAGAAAGTAGGTGAGGGAGGGAGCAGGGAGAAAGAGAGAGGGTGGGGTGTGTGTGTGTGTGAGGGTAGCTATAAAACAGACTTTGAACTCCAGCATGCTCAGTAGCAGACAGCTGTGCAGGACAAAGCACCTCTCGCTACGTGAGGCTCTGCAACAAACTGATAAACGGGACAGCGTAGCGGCAGTAGCTTCTCCTGGAAAATAATTTCTAAAGCAAAATAGCAGAGATGGCTACAATGTTCAGATACCCCGTCTTTCCTCATCTGCTGGGTGAGTTAAGCCAACATTAAATTGGTGACTTTTTAAACAGGGAATGAGAGTGAAGCACTTTAAAGTAAAATAGTAGTTCAGATGAGAAGTTTGATCTGTTTTTAATGTGTGTCTGTTCAGGCATTTTGATCATTCTTTTCCCTTTTGGAACACATGAGCCATCGGTCAGATGCAAGTGGAAATATTTTTATTGAACAAACCGGACTGGAGGACAGTAACTCTGCCAGTTATTTACCGTGGTGCTATTGTGATTAACATTAGGTTTGGTTTTCCTGTACAGCTTGTAATAGTTCAATGGGTGACCCTTGGGTGACTAGAAAATTTATTTTTATTTATGCATTTTTCATATTCAAGACAAGGTAAAGTTATTTGTATTGCGCCTTTTATACACAAAGCAATTAAATATGCTTTACATTGTACATTATCACAATCAAAGACCCTAAGACATTAAAATGCTATTTTAAAAAAAGGAACATTTGAAAGAAAAGTTCATTTAAAAAGAATGAATGAGCAGCATATTTCTATAAAGGGTGAAAAATATGTCCTATATAACTATTACGTACATTTCTGTCTTGTTTTGTTGGAGGTCATGAACCTGCATGCTTTTTTTTGCAACAATGAAGTGAATCTTTGAATTTATAATGTATTGAAAACAGATTGAAATATTGGCTATGTATCTGAAAAGATGGGAAAGAGCATTTGCATATGGCTTTCATATCATCTGAAAGAGGGATGAAATGTTCCTCTTCGCTCTGTGTGGAACAATTATGTAATTCCAGCGCTGAGTCCCTCTATCACCATAGAGACCATTCAGAAACTCTGTGAACATGCCAGGGGATCAGAAAAACGCTCATATTAGATTTTGAAAGGACATTTACGGTCAGAGGACAGAGGGTGTTATGTATTGTACAGATTGTAAAGTCGTTTGAGGCAATTTGTGATATTGTGTGAGAAAATAAAAACATGACTTGACATTAATATTAAGTTAAATGTGTTTGTTTTGCTGCATTCAAACCTGAATTGCATTAGATGTTAAATCCTGATCCTCTTGTCTTGTGTCTGTTGATTCAGATCCTTGTGACCCTGGTCTATCACTGTCACCGGGGAGAAGTGTCATGGCGGAGCCAGACTATCTGGAGGGAGACTGCGATGAGCTCATCAAACCCAAAAAGCTGATCAACCCAGTCAAGAACTCCCGTAACCACCAGGACCTGCACCGAGAGCTGCTCATGAACCAGAAGAGGTAGAAGGGAAAGAATATACCCAGCTTTAATAATACTGTTTACTACTTTCTGGGTAACACACAGTTTTCCCGTCCTTGCATTCCGCAAATTCATATACCCGTGTTATCATGGTTTATGACTAACTAGACCAGCGTTAAACAATAGTGTCTGAGTTCCAATAAGATTAGGCCAATAATAAAGCCACTACCGACATCTCTTCACGTGCATAACATGATTGGACAGATAACAGTTTACTTATTGTATAAAAGGTCAAACTCTATTGCCCTACAGCAGTTTCTTGGATATTTTCTCAGTTGTTTATAGCATCAAGTATCAAGTTTACCCTTAACAGAAACAGGATGGAAATTGGAGAGACAGTGCAGACAACTGTGTCCAGATCCAGGCTAACGGAGTGTAACATGTACTGGTAGAGGATGACTTAATACAATGTTCCTGCTACTTAATTGGTCTAATAGTATCCATGCAGACTGAATTGATGTTTCTGCAGTGTATCACTTTAGTTGACTTCACTGGTCACCCTGCAGCAGTATTATGTAAAGCTCAAAACATAAAACTTTTATAGCAACTGTTATATAAAACCTGAAATGCATTAGTGTGTCAAAAATGTATTATGTAAAGGTCACACAGATGTACTGTACAGGAGAAACTTGGTCCGGCTGCTGATGTTTAGAGCGTATCATACTACATGCAGCCCATGAAATAAGCATCCACATCAGTGCTTGCGATGATCCTATTAGCACTGAATGTTTGTATTTTCTCTCACCAAACAGCAGCTTTGTGCCCTGGCTATTAATAGCTACGTAAACACACATGCTGTTGACAGCTCTTACATCACAGCAGCGATGCTCTGTATCAAACAGGTCAAAGAGTGAGGTGTTTCTGCGTTGATGGCAGCAGGACATAAAAGAAAGATGGGGAAAAGGTCAGGCACGGTAAACACACCCGGAGAGGAATTTAATAAGACAAGAGAGACAAATAAAGACTTTCGCCCCTGTGTGTTTCCTTTCAAAGCTTACACTATGTTGTTTGTAGTGGTCTGGACCGGGAATGTTTGAGTTCTAAGCAGCAGCAAACAGATGAATCTAGTGGAGGTTGTGAACATATTTTCATCAGGCGTTCTATTGTGTGCTGAAAGTATAGAATGCTTCCCTGCACGGTGGATTAGTCACAGTGATGAGAGCAAGGGTGGGGAGAGGGTCGGGGGTGGATAAATGCATGGATGGATGGACGGTTGTATGACAGAGGGGGGGAAAAAAAAAGTGGTTATGTAATCAAGATTACAAAACAGCCTCACGCTAAAGGCCTTTTCTCTGCCGTTGCTACCTTAGCTGTGGTGACCCTTCCTACACATACACACACACACGCATACAGAGGAATTTGAGAAATTCAGCCACCAAGACTGACGAAGCATTTGAGCAGATGGAGGTATTGATGTGTGGGATTTAAACTCACATTCCTCCTTGTGTGCCAGAGGGTGTTCTCTCATTGGGGGGGGGGGGTTCGTTGATAGGAGGGGTCTGTGATTATGTAAACATCACCCCTAGTGAGAGAAGAGCGGAGTAAGCATCTTTACAACCAGTCTTATTGCTGTCTGTGACCTTGACCTTCTCCCCTTCCTGCGTGAAACAGCCCGGTCAAACCATTTACCCTCTGCTTTTACTCACTTGGTGCTTTCATAAGACCCTCACTGTGAGGAAAACCAGGACATGTAACTGCAGCAGAGATTGTAGATAAATTAGTGGCGTGTTGTACAAAAACACCCACTGCTTCTTGGAACAACAAGGAGTTGGTTATGTAATCTTGAGGATTTAATAATGCATTTAATTAAGGCACTGTTGTGCAAGTACAGGCAGGTAGGCACACTGTGTTTTATTTGAAGAAACTGAGCAGCCAGTGCAGAGTCATCCTGTTCTGGACTGTTAATGATCATATGATTTTTTTAAATAAATTAATGAAAGAAGTATGACATTTTTTTTTATACCAGAATTAGATTTTTGACCAAATGTAGCCTATGTCCTTTTTCTGTTCTTTATGTTTCTGTTGTCAAACTTCACTAATCCTTTGCTGCTCATTGGCTTTGGCCGTTTCAGGCCGTCTTCAACCCATCTTTGTCCCCTCTCTTTCATACGAGCTCTTATTTCTAAGCCTCGTCCTCAGCCCCCACCCCTCACTGTTGTAATTTGGAAGAGCTTGCAGCATTGCATAACATTTGGTATTTTGTGCCTCCTCACTAGACTCACACTTCACTTAGATGCCTGTGTCCTCTCTTCGATTTCCGCTACACAAAATCACGTTGCATGTGAGGAATATGTAACACATTAGCTGGAGATATAGATATCCTGACTGATATTTTTGGTAGGAATAAAGAAAAGAGGCCTGCGGTTTCAACCCACTTTTTCCGGAGTAATTTCCAGTGCTGGCAACAATCTTGTACACTTACTTGGAAAATGTGGAGCAATCCGTGATTTGCTCAAAATCCAAACTTTCCTGAAACACAACTGACATATTTAATCCTGACCATCTAATGCATGTCAAACTAGAATGAGGTCATGGGCGTCATCTGTTACGCATGATATGAATGCCAGTCTCCCTCTGAATTATGCTCTGCAGTGCGTTTCACAAGGTTTTTCATTAGATTTTATTCCAGTAACACGCGGTTCGTCTGATTGATTCTTCACAGGGGTCTGGCTCCTCAGAACAAACCGGAGCTGCAGAAAGTTCTGGAGAAGAGAAAGAGGGAGCAAGTTCTCAAGGCGCAGAAAGAGGAGCAGGAGGCACATAAGAAGAGGAGTGACCTGGAGATAGAGCTCATGAAACGACAACAGAAACTAGAGCAGGTAAATTATTTAAAGAATGTATATGAACTGTACCTTTAGCACTGACTGATAAACCCTGTGATTTGACCTTCTCAGCTGAAAACGTGGAATTTATGACTTCTTTGGTCTGGATTTGTGTGTATTCCTGCAGCTGGAGCTAGAACAACAGAAAATTGAAGAGGAGCAAGAGAACACCCCCGAGTTTGTGAAGATGAAGAGCAACCTGCGCAGGACCAAGCAGGAGACCGACGGCGAGGAAAGAACCACCTAAAAATGAGCAGGGGTGTCTGCGTCTGGCTGACTGTGCGCGTGTTTGAGGGCACAGAGACGTCAGGAGTGTGTGTGTGCACGAGAGAGTGTGTTGTGTCTGTGATGCGCGGTGGTCTAAGAAGAACCTCCTGGCTTTCCCAACCTAGCTGTTCCTACCTGCAGTGAGGAGACAGACTTTACAAACTTTAAAGACCCCCTCCGTCTGCCTGCCACAGACCACCAGTACTCACCTCTGCTCCCCACACCCATGCAGCAGCACACAGCACCCCCCACTGGAGGGACCTTACAGAGACATGTTACACGCCTTTCAACGAGGGCGAGCAAGCTTCCAATGAGCTCTGATGGAGAAACAACGAGACACACCCAGGAGTTTTCATCCCCTCTGTTTTCACTCCTCTTCTCTCCGGAGCAAGCTGCCATTTCTCTTTACTGTTATTAATGTCGTTATTGTTGTCATTTTGTTTTGTTTTTTCTTCAGAATCAAATAAGGAAAAGTGGACACTGGATGGACTCTTGAAGCTGTGTAATGTAAAAGCCAAACAAATGTGCTTTTGTTATTTATGTTTGTAGCTTTTAGCCCAGGTATAGGGAGGACACTTTTAGTCATTCTGTATCTTAGTTTGTTTTACAGCATAGTTTATGAAGCCAGAACAGGACAAAGGGAGTGTACGACTGTGTGAAACACTCTAGTTTGCTTTATTATTATTATTATTATTATTTTTTCAATCCACACATGCCATTTCCTCAGCTAATGCAATTATGAGCAATAGTAGAACTCCCAGACACGAGAGTGAGCTTTTCTTTATATATTCTGTTGTTTTGTATAAATAAAAGTGTTACTTAATGAATAATTTAAAGTTTTTGTTAGGTCGGTCGATGAGAATAAGGCTCGAGCCCTGTCTAACCAGTCTGTGTGATTCAACGAACGATTTTGTAGAAACATCTAGGTATGATTAAAAAGTCTACCCATGTAAGCCATTGGTCATAAAGGATTTAACTGATTGTGTATCTGCATGGCTCCTGGAAACGCGCCGGTGTTTTAATGACTCTACTACGTCGTCCTTATTTACATTTGGAGCCATAGACAGTGCAGAAAGAATATTTTAATTAGAAAATCATTAATCAGTGAATTATGTAGCCATCCACCGCCATAACAGCAAACGTTAGAAATGGTTACATAATGTGAGAAACTGGAATGTGATTACTCTAGAGGTCTAAACGCACATTTAGTGATTATTTAAATGTAACAAAAAATAATATAATGGGTCCAAAATGATGGTGTGTGGGGCTCTTAAGAGATGATCGTTATGTTCTCATGGGAAGAAGCAGGTTTATAACAGCTTAACATTGTGTTCTTCTCCAGATTCTTTTAAATAAACACCATTTTAACACAATCTTATTTTTTTTATTTTCTGGGGGG
>JAPQRN010000022.1:10193304-10204279 GCA_037367275.1 Coranthus polyacanthus
AACTCCTCTCCACACACACTCGTACCCCTTTTTGCCGCAACCCCACCAGCTGCACAGCATTCATTTGATTAAGAGGGGGAGGACAGGGAGAAGGAGAAATGGTGGGGGATCACTTTATCAGGATGACTTTCTAAGATGGCTATCATTAGCTACGAAGCTATCTTCAGCTCTCTTCTGTGTTTACTTTGCTATTGTTCTATTCTCTCTATGTATATGTTTGTTTATCCCTGCTACCTCAGTCAGAACTGTTTTACAGTAACCTTCCCTCTGTTAGTGCTCTTCCATTTAATGTGGTTAACAGAATGGCTTTCAGCTAGAGAACAAGTAGCAGATACAACATTGTGATAGAGACACTAAATGAACAACACAAGTGTTTACACAAGTTTTTTTCCTCTGGTGCAAGTTGTCTCTTTAGCCACTGCAAAGTTTTACACAAAAAAAGCAGAAAAATAATAAAATGTCTTCTACCAACTTACGCTGTGATCTTTGAAATGTTGCATATGAAAATCTGTGTGTCCTAAATGTGCTGTGGTGTGCAATTTTCCTCCCCTCTCTCCCAGAGTCGTAAAACACATTATCATCATCAGCAGCAGCAGGAGCAGCAGTGTAATTCATCCAAGGTCGTTAATATTCATCATATCATTTAGTCACAAAGGAAACTCATCTGGCTGAATGTCACAGATGTAATTAATGAAGTGACCCCAGAGGTCATGGCTCCATTCACCAAACGCCTTCCACACACCGTTGTGTTACACACACACGGTTGCACATCAAAAGCCTTCCAGCCATGCACACACCACCACCGAACATACAACCTGGAATATGAAACACATCTATAACACACTGACACCCTTGCATACCACAACATTCACAAAATGGCTTCCTTCTGCTAGACCAAAGAGATGAGACCAGAGCGTGCACCAAAGCAGACTTTATTTAGCTCAGTGGAGTTTGGGAAGGGAAAGGAAGAGAACACACACCAGTAGGGGAAAACTGGGGAAGGGAGAGTATAGAGACACACTAAACCACTGGAGCAGGACATAAGGACAGGTGCACATCACAGGTATCTTTTTGGTCATCACTATGGCAACAACATATCCAGAAAAAAATGAAAAAGAATAGTTTTACCTACAGTAAGGATAACAGAGTCCCTTCACCATAGAGGACCCCAATATGTACATCTTACAGTCACTAAGATCAAGAGAATATAAGAGAAATGAAATTTAAAATAATCAGTATACAAAAAAACTGCTTTTGTGGTATTTGGAATGCACATTTCTGTACAGAAGAAAGCTCATTGGTATTGTCGTAAACATTGGTTAGTTAAAGAACAAAACATGACAAAGTTAGTCAGTCCACATCCTTTGGAAAGTTGGCTGTGATGTCAGTCTGAGTTCAGCAAAGCTGCTTCAGATGGACAAATGGACTAGACATTGCAACACAGAAAGACTGACACCATAGCAGTGGAAGGTCTGGGGCTGAACTCCTTCAGAAAGCTATGCAGTATCTCCATATGCACTGAGAAGTTAATGCCCCGAGCGGGTTTCTCTGAAAACTGGAAGCTTCTATCTTAGATGAAAAAATATTTCTTGTATTATGAAAGCCATTTTAATTTTCTGGGAATAAGGTTAATTAATAAGATACTGACAAACAAACTTGTTGGAATTGAGCCCCACATATCCATTTGTTTTCAATAGAATAACAGAGGAGCAGTTTATCAACAGCATCACAGGTATCATTACAGTTTGTAGTCATTAAAGCCTAGTGGTAAAGCGATCAGAGCATGCATCTTTCTACAGTATCGTTAGAAACTACAGTACATTAGCAGCAAACTGGACATCCTTAAGGGCTGAAGTTCAACACTATGGTAAAAAAAAAAGAAAAATAAACTTCAACATTTCTCAAGAGAAGTAAAACTCTTTAACCGCTATATTACAGACTGCCATGGCTCTAGTTTGGGGTTTTGGTTACAGTCTCCAGTGTGCTTATGAGAGGCAGAAAACAGTAGCTTAGATATAGGGACTCCTTCCTTCTTTAAAAACAGCAATACATCGTCAAGTAAACAGTAGCGCTTATTTTTGTAGGTCATATGGTTAAAGTATTATCATGTCTTTGGATTTTTGTCTTAAAGCATTAATTATTGTTTAGCTATTATTGTTATATTATTATTACAGTTAGAATAAGGACTGGTTGCAAATAAACACAAGAATAAAGGTAAAGAGAAAAAAACAAGAAAGTAGGTAGGGAGGGAGAAAGGGGGAGAATAAATTAAGTGTACAAAAATAACATTAATAACATCCAAAGTTTTTCTCAGCTTTGCGCAGTAGCTCCCTATCTGTAAGTGGAAAAGGGAGCCATGTCTCAAACATCCAATTAAGTCTTGAGTCAACCATACAAAAGCTAAATACTGTACATTTACCCCTCACACTATTAAACACTTTAGTTTTAATAAGGTTTATGTAACAATCTATTACTCAGAGTGAAAAGCTCAGATCTTTGAAATACAGAGTGTTGTTTTTTGTCGATATATTTAATACTTAGTCCAAGGTTAAACCATGCCTCTTCTGTTTTAAAAACAGAGGGATTCAGTATTAAGATCACATTTTAAATGGAGCCATGTTGAGCTGTTGACCTGAGCATAGAAAGCTTTACATTAATCACATAAACATTGGTAAGCCATTGGTATATTCAAATAGAACAGAAAGGCAGTTAAGTCACCTCTCCTGAACATATCAAAGCTGTCATAATCTTTTCATAATCATGACACTATTATATCGAAGCAAGACAGTTTATCTCAATCCATAAGATTTATATTACGAAACTATTACTAAACACACACAATGTAAATTTGAGTTTGGTTAAAGTTTTCATATACAGTATAATGGTTGAGTGCTATAAAAAAATAGTTTGCCCCTCTGAAGACAAACTGGCCTTTACGTTCTGTGCTATTTGGGCTGTTATCCACTAAAGGAACATAGAAGGTGTACATGTACAACAGAAGACTCATCATTGGCTTGTGGAGGGTGAAGCTGCAGTCTAGCACCGTATCAGTCTTTTTTTTTTTTTACTCAGCTTACCTATGCCAGCTGCAGGTCTCACTGTTTCACTTTACAGACGTCAGCTCTGCAGTTTGTTATTGAAAACAAACATGTTGAAACTAAATCCACAGACATGTAAAATTTTGGTTACGAGCTTTGGAATCTGAGTCAGTCTTTACAAAAGCTCTATGCAAATACCTCCATCTAGGATATTATTTTTTTTTCTCTTCTTTTTCTTCTTCCACTGTTAACTGCTTTGTTTTTCTTCAAGTTTATCTTTTGGAGCTCTCTATTTACACTAAAATCTCTTTGACAATTTCTTGACCAGCCTCGCATAGACTGGCACTACATGCTACACAACTAGTCATCTAGCACTGTCTGGTGGAGGGCCCACTGTGAGTCTGTCATGCAGACTGAGAGGTAGACTGCAGGTCTAGCTGGGCAGTGAGGTCACATACTTGGAGAATGCTCTTTGGCCTCTGTGGCATCTGGTTGTTTTTTTTTTTTTTTTATCAAGGTGGTGTTTGGTTGTAGTAAGGTGTCTGACAGAAGAGACGGGAGAGAAGCTATTTTCAACAAGAAAGGACAGACCAGGAATGAGTTTAAAGTACAATATGAAAAGTGGAAAGTTATGGTAGAGAAGACTTGGTTTGGGCTCTCTCCATTTTTCAGGTGGGAGAGTTTCTCTTTGGGCCTCTATGGCTCTGCATCTTTGGGGTGTTCAGGTTGGCAGCAAAGTGGACAGTGTATGTTAATAGGTGGACATCAAGTGCAGGCGGGTTTAAAGGAGAACACAGTAGGAGTCAGCAAAGGGACCCCAGTCTGCCTCTTTAAGCTCGGTCTCTCTCCCCTGCCCCTGCACTCAGCTCAGCCTGCTCTCTCTCTACTGAGTCAGAGCTCAGGCTTCTGGCCCTCTTCTCCTTTGCACGGGCATTCTGGAACCACACCTGCAAAAAGAAAGAAAAAAAGAAAGAAAAGATGTATAAATATTTATTATTCTTCTGAAAGGAAATTGAATCTTTAATAAATGCAGTTCAAACTGAACTTTATCATGTATGAAGCATTTATAACACTCACCTGCACCACACGATGAGGCAGTCCCAGCTCCTGGCCCAGTGCCTCACACTCATGTCGATTGGGTGTACGGTGGGTCCTGTAGAAGTCTCTGAGCTGGAGTACCTGGAAGTGGCTCATTTGTGTCCTTTGACGCTGCTGCTGATGGTGGTGGTGCTGCTGCAGGGTTTGTGTCTCACCCCAATCTGAGCTTGGCCCTCCAGATCCTTCAGGACTAGGGGACCCGTGATCAACCATACTAGAGCCCTCATCACATGGGTACTCCTCATCTTCCTCCTCGTAGTCATCGTCCTCTTCTGGGTTGTTGAGATCAGTGGTTATGGACAAAGGGGTCATAGATGGCTTCATATGTAACTCTTTGTTGCTGATGATATAACCAGGGGTTGGGACAGGGTTGGTGGAGATCGATGGACCAGGTCTGTCCATGACAGATGATGTAGCTAGCTGCCCATTGGATCCATTACTCATCGACAAGTTAAAGCCCGCTCTTTCAGCCTCCGCCCAGTGGCGTGATCTCATATGGGCATCCAGAGCACTCTTTACCTTGAAGAGAGCCCTACAGAATGGGCAGCGCAAGTGGTTCAAACCCAAGCTGAAACTGGATCCTGGCCCCATTGACCGAAACTGTCCTTTTCTTTCTCTGGCTCGTGTATTCTGAAACCAGACCTGTGAAGGAAAGACCATTTTTAAAATTGTAATTACACAATACATTTATGTCATTGACTCTGTGCCCATCTTATCAGACACACGCTCAAACACACAAACATCCATATTTTACCTGAACCACACGTCTTGTAAGGCCCACATCCCGAGCAATGCTTTCCAGTACTCCTCTGGTGGGGTTTGAGTCCAAGCTGTAGCGCTGATACAACACCTCAAGCTGTTCTGGGGTGATGGTGGTTCTCTGACGCTTATCTCTTCGGTGTTCCTCCTCTACTTCTTTACAACCCCTTTGGCCTTCAAAATTGGTCTCTGACATAAGTTTTGAACTCTGCTTCATGGATGTCAGGGAATTTTGAGAAAGGCTAGTGAGCGTGTTAGTTGAGTGATCAGACAGTGTGTTCTTTATTTGTATGCTGTTTAAATGTGAAATCATTGGGTGTGTGGGATTAGGGTGCATCTGGGACATGGCACCAGAAAGCATTTGGCTGGCCATGAGGGTGTGGTTGGGGTGGAGCATCATGTAAGGCATTGTTCGATCTGTAAAGCCAGAGTGGAGGAGCTGGACCTGGGACTGAGCTGCCAGAAGGTGCCGGGTCTGATGCTCCTGCCACAGCTGGAATGACGGCAACGAGACTGGGCAAAGAGTGCACTGGAACTGAGCCTGGGTTTGGTGTTGTAGTTGGTTTTGTGGCTGGGTTTCAGTGGATAGACCAGAGGTGACATCAGGTATCCGAGTCTGGCTTGTCTCAGATTCAGAAGGAAGGCTGGGTGATGTATCAACAGCTGGAGGAGGGGTGTGGATACTCCCCTGACTAGAAAGAGACGTGGATGGGGTGGGGGGTACTGTTTTTTGTGAAATGGAGGAAGAGCAAAGCTGTGGTTTTTCTGGAGTCTTTTCTGGCTGCTGTGTGGACTCAGGCTGTGGAGAGGACACAGCTGGAATGGCCTCAACAGGTTCTCTAAGCTCATTGTCTGCATCTGAAATTCCATTTTGAATTTGAAGAAGAGTTGCACTCTTACCTTGAGCTGAGGTTACGTTTTCTTCTTGTTTCCTAGTAACAGATGTGAGTTCACCTTTGGCTGTTACATGGCCAGTCTCTGTGCAGTAAGTGGAAGAATCATGGGCAGGCGAGTCAGGGTGAGTGTAGTATTCATAAGTCAGATCCATAGAGTTTTCATTCTGAGAGTCACCTTGTCCTTCATCCACACATCTGTTATCCTCATTATCATCATCATCATTCTTACAGAAGCCATTTCTCTGACTGTGAATGTTGTCAGCCTGGTTCTTACCCTCTGATCCATCCTCTGTCCCTCGGTCTTGGTTTTTGCGGGCCCTCTGTCTAGCATTTTGGAACCATACAACAATCACTCTGTTAGGGAGAGACAAAAGAGCAGACAACCTGTCATATTCTTCTTCTCTGGGGTAGGGGGTGGCTTCAAACACACCCTGCAGGGTCTCCAGCTGTTTCTCTGTGAAGCGGGTTCGGGAAGAGCGTCTGCCCCGATGGAGCTCTCCTCCTCTTTGGAGTTCTGTTGTCGTGGGCTGTGGGGTGGTATTGGCTGGGAGGCTTGGGGACAGTGAAGATGGGGAAAGTGTCAAAGACTGGTTTTGTGCTTCTTCCTCTCTTGAGTCCTCTAAGGCTGTAGTTGGGGGGTTATTAAAATTGTAAGGGGAATCCTTGTCTCGCTGTCTCTCTTTAAACAGGGTGTTACGGAACCAGTGTTTGATGACTTTGTGAGGCAAACCAGACAAAGCAGACATCTTGTTGATCTCTTCATCACTGGGGAGGCTGTTAATATCAAAGTGTTTCCTCAGAACAGTGAGCTGGTCCTCAGAGATTCGGGTTCGGGTTCTCTTACCCTGTTGTTGATCAAGTATTGTTGGGCTAACTTGGGGTTGTTGTCCTGTTTGAATGGGACTGGGTTGTGATGGTTGACCCAGTAAAGGAGGAGTGACCTGTGGAGGCTGACCTAGTAAAGCTGGACTGAGCTGGGGTGGCTGGGCTAGCAATGCAGAACTAGGCTGTGGTTGCTGCCCTAATAGCACTGGGTTGAGTTGGGATTGATAGAGTTTTGCCAGATCCTGGTTTACATTTGAATCTAGCCACGGTTGGGTCTGAAGAGCCACAGACTGCATCACAACTGGAGGAAGAAGTGGTAACTCCATGGGAAAAGGAATGGGGGGTAGAGGAAGCTTAGATAAAGACAGTGGGGGTATAGGAAGCTGGGGCAAGGGCAAAGGGAGCATGGGTATTTTAGGTAATGAAAGTGTTATGGACGGAGATGAGCTTTGAGAAGTAACTGTAGCAGATGTGCTTGGAATAGGTGCCTCTTGCTGTGGAAATACTTGAGGTTTAGGTGATGGTGGAGGAGAAGGTGCAGGGGGAGTTGGTTTTATGTCTGTAGCTGAAGTGCACACTCTGTTTATGGGATCTGAAACTGAGGGTGCAGGTGATGGTGCGCAGGTTTTAACTGGAATCTTAACTGGTTCCGGTTCTGATTCTGATATTGTTGATGGGCCTGTACCTTGGGTGCACACAGTTGAATTCTCTCCAGATTTCGCCTGTGTGAGGGGATACATCTGGTCATACTGCAGTCTGTATTCTCTGGAAAACCTCTCCAGTGCAGCGGTGGGAAACATCACTCTGTGAATGTACTCTTGGTGGCTTTTTAAAATCAATGCATCTGAAAAAAACTTGCCACAGTCTGTACACTTTTCCCCTCTTTCACAGCATCTTTTTTCTTTGTTTGTTAATTCATATTTGCTCTGTTTTTTTTCCAAAGGAAAGCTTTCCACTTCTTCATTGCCTTCTACTCCTCTCTCATCCTTGTTACAGCCTCCTGTCTTTCCATTTTGTCTCTCACTAAAGTTATCTCTTGCCACTTCTGAGCACACATGGAAATTTTTATAATCAGAGCACTTTTGTTTATCTGCTATCACTTGAGTCACTATCTGCTGCTGGTGTCTGTGTCTACTTTGTATATATTGCAGTGCCAACTCATATCCATAACTCTGCAACAGGGCTTTAAGAGGCTCCCCATTCACAGCAGCATAAGGGACTCTGGGAGGAGGACACTGCAGTCCAAGAAGATTAAGAGGCGAGGCATCTGTTTCCTCCTTTTGAGTCTCGTTTTTAACAGTAAAAACTGGCATTTCTCCTATTTCTTCCTCAACACTAGAAATACTGTGTTCTTTTTTTGTCTCCTTGATGGAAGACCCACTGCAGCCTGCTTCAACCTTGGCTTCACACTGCACACGATCTTTGTGTTGGCTTACAGCTGAGTTTGAACTTTGTCTCTGGGTTTGTTTTTCATCTGTTTGAGGAGATGACTCCCTTTTAGCCTCTGTCTTTACATGGTCTTTTGGTATGGAGATGGCAAACTCAAACTGACTAAGTTCTGGGCTCTTAAGTGTCAAATCTGGGTTAAGCTTCATGTCTCCAGCCAAGTAAAAGGGCAGAAGAAGCTGCTGCTGTAGAGAAAGCAAGTTGTCTGCTGCCAGAGGGAAGTGATGTTTAAGGAGATTCTCAGGTCCTAAGGGAAGATGCTGCATCACTTGAGATTGGAGAAGGGCTGTGTGTTGCTGTAACTGAGCTTGAGCCTGTGCTTGAGCCTGGGCTAACTGCTGCTGCTGTATTAGCATTAGTTGGTTCCTTGATGCTAGTAACTCTGCCACTCTCTTTTTAGCCTGTTGGCTGTCAACTGAGTTGGAAAGGGTTGTCTGAGCCTCAGCTGCTAAGCCAGGGCCTAGTAATGAAGAGGTTGAAGAGCTTGCTACATCTGGCCTCTTGGTGAAAGGTAAACTCTTGGATGTTTCTTCTCTGCTGGTAGCAGGCTGACTAGTAGTAGTTGTGAGTGACACTGGAGCAGGTACACTAGAAGTTGGGTTCTGTGCAGCACGAGCTCTAGTCTGGTGAAGGACTGAGCGGAGATGTATGTCCAATGTGGAGCTCTGGCTGTAGCCAACCCCACACAATCGGCAGCGGTAGGGCCTAGCATCTGGGCCACGGGTAGCCTCAGGGGCAGAAACACCTGTGCCAGAATCTTGCAGGGCTCGTCTGGCTCGGTGGAGATGGGACACAGAGTTAAAGTGCACCAGTAGAATGGTTTTCTGAGTGAAGGATTCAGAACATATTGTGCATTTGTAGGGCCTAGATGGATCCAGGTAGCGGTCCAGGGTGGGGTTAGAGTTCTTTTTGATAAGAGAGCTGGAACTAGGTTCTGATATGATCTCCTCCTGTTGCCCTTTTTCTGGCTCTGTTAAATCTACCTCATCTTCATCAAGGTCACCAACTGTGTCTTTTTCTTTCATTTTCATATCTTCCTCTTTTTGTTCCTCTTTTTTCTCACTGCCTAGTGCTTCTTCTTCCTCTATCTCTTCATCCTCACCCTCTCCCGCTTCTTGGCCCGCTTGAGGTGATAAACTAAAATCTTGTTGAACTGAACTCTTATTATGCTCCATGTATTGCGCAGTATGGGGCAGTAAATGTGTATTCTGTCCCTGTGTGTTGTCCAGCTGTGAGTGTGTGTTCTGCATGTGTCTCTGCAGGGCCTCTTGACTGCGGCATTGTCTAGAACAGAGGGGACACTCTGTCGCCGCCCTCATGGCATGGTACTGCCAGTGCAGCTGGAGCTTCTCCTGAGTGGGAAACGCTAGGCTGCACCTGCTGCAACGGAACCGGTAACCATGGCGATCAGTAAGAGGAGGGGGGTCGCTGGATGGCGATGTGGGCGGAGAGGAGGGGGGTATCTGAGTCGGGGACTGAGGAGCCAGTTTGCCATTGGAAGGGTGAGTAGTGTTGTCTTCTAAGGGTGGGGTGAGTAGAGCTGTGACATCTTTGGGTGCGGCTACATCTCCCTCAGTGTTCTCTGCTGAGATGCCTGCAAAATAGACAAAACTGTGGTTGTAACATTTTTTTTACAACACTAAGCCAACAAGACACTGTTCTGAACAAATAGAACATTATAATATGCAGCATTTTCAATTATGATTTATGTTTATTAACATTGTTGTTTTATCTACTAAAATTTAAGTTCATCAAACATTTAATACCAACCTTTATTTTTCGGTGAATCAACTGAGGCAATGGAATCAGCAGTCTGGGAACTATTTGCATTGCTATTCTTGCTGTTTTTATTTTTCTGTGTGTCATCTGTGCACGAGACTGCCAATAGTTCCATCTCCAAGTGAGGCTGTAGTTGTTCCATTGGTGGTGTTACCTAGAACAAAAAAAAAAAGAGACTGTCTGTAGGGTTTTTTCTTTCTTGGGTGTTATTGCAAGTTATACTCATTGTTTTACCAGATCAGAATGAAAGAAAAATGAGACATTACCTTATTTTCTTAATTCAATATTATGAATAAAACATGTTTAATTGTACAGCATAATGGCAAGCAAATATCAAGATGTATAAACATGAGTGCCTGTACTCGCTGTCCTAATATCATAAAACATTAAAGTGTGAATCTGTAAGTGTATCGTTATATCTTGCACCTGCCTCCACAACCTGATATGCAGCTAGGCACATCAATTTGGTAATAAGTGTATATAGTTGAGATATGTGGGTCTGCCCTTCAGCTCCAGCGACACCCTCCAACATGCCCCAAGGGTTTAATAAAACTTTACTGAGCTGAATAATGAATTTATTTAAAATCATTCTTCTTATAGAAAACCTCCATCTCCACAGCTTCAAGCACTGAGAGCAAATACTATATCTACGTGAACAGCTAGCTGGCCCAAGGAAAGAACAGACAGCTAAAGATGAGATTTACATGACAAGAGTTTTCTCTGCATAACAGCTTCATAAGAGAGAAAGAGAACAACCACACACACACACACTGCAGAGAAAACTGAAGGTCAGGCTTAATCTAGAGAGCGTAATTGGAAAGCAAGGTACATAATGGCCATCATCACCTCAGTCTGAATTAATGAACCTCAATTACTATCAGAGAGAGTGAGGGAGGGGAAGGAGGGAGGACGATGATGGTGGGGGCTAAGGGGTGTAGAATATGAAAAAGAGATAGAGCAGGGAGAGGGAGGGAGGACATAAGGGGCAACGAACAAAAAAAAACTGCTCTGGAGACAGAGAGAGAGAGTAAGGGAGGGGTAATGCATAAGAAACTGGGAGCGAGCTAGGGAGAGACAGAAAGGGAGGGGCAGGGACAGAGATTGCAGAATAGGAATGATAGAAGTAGCTGGAGG
>JAPQRN010000022.1:10236748-10295485 GCA_037367275.1 Coranthus polyacanthus
ATCTCAAAAGTAAAGACAACACAAGGACTAATAGTGGGTCTAGTGTGTCAACCATTAGTGACAAGTTTAACATCTATGCTGATGTCCAGCTCAGGTGATGTATTGATCTACATGGCCTAAAAAAAGGCTGGTTTCCTGAGGTCTTGAGAAGTTGATTTATTGGAAATACATTTACACAGTTTTACAGAGACACGGTTGTACTGAACTGTACATAACTTTGTATAGAAATTACAGGCATTATTATTAGTCATTGCAGCTTGTAACAAAGATAATACATACAACTTGTGTTATAAAGTAGGGAGGTTTTAGCATCTGACCTCTTCTCCCTCGGTGATGTTGACTGTGTACATGGGGCTGGTGCAGATGTGACTGGTCTCATCCTGGAAAAGCAGTGTGCAGGGCAGGAACTGTGGGTACTGGTCATCTCCATCCTGGACAGTGATGGTGATGTTGGTGCTGATGTTGAAGTGCTCGGCAGTGTTCATTTCCTGAGACAGTCAAAAGTTTCCATTTCTTTAAAAGGATGCAGCACTGATTAAGGATGTATAATAAAAACAGGGATAGATTCAATCTCATCAGCAGAATCGTGGAATCAAATTATGGCCTTTTCAATTTGAAAGGCAATTAGAAAGATGATAGAGACTTTGAAATATGTTTACTTAGGAACTGATCTCCTAAAAGTGTCAAAGATTAAGAAAATAAATGAATAAAAGGCTTACAGAAGCATGGATGGTCACAGTAAGCAGAGATTTGGTCTCGTAGTCTAGAGGCTTGGACAGGATCACCTCTCCACTGTTTGGGAGATCGACTTTAAAATACTCTGCATCCGCCTGCAGAAAAGACGCACAAGACACAATGGCAATGATGAATTTGCATGTTTTTATCTTTTAAGATTAAACAGTCAAAGTAAAACTTACTGATGTCTGGTCAATAGAATAAATGATCTTGTCATTATCTGCATCTGTGGCTTGAACAGTAAAGACGACTGTATTTACAGGAGTCAACTGGAAACAAAGAGAAAAGCAGAACAATGAGTTAAGCGGAGGCAGATCTTTAATAAATATTATATTTGTGTCTGTGTGTGTCGTACCTCACTGATAACAATAGACTGAACAGTGCTGTCAGTAAACACGGGTGAGTGTTCATTTTCATCGAGAATCTCCACCACAATCCTGTACACACTCTGCAACAACAGCACAAAATGTTAGCAGGCCAGTTTGAATCTGGGATGTTACAATGGGGAGTTAAAAAAATGGGAAAAGGTGTACCTGAAGTGTTTCCTCCTCGTAACATGACAATTCCGCCATTAAAACAAGACCCTGAGTCTGACGTTCAAGCAGATAGAGATGAAGAGAGAGAAGAAACAACATACCGTGATTACAAACATCAAACAGCATTATTATTATCTCTTGAAATTCACGAAGACGTTCTTGACGAGTAATTTTTCTTTTCAAGTGTCAGTCTACTACTGAGACCTTGAGATATCTTTTCATGCGCAATTTCTTTTATGTTACATGCTATACATTTTTCCTTTTATGATTACAACACAGTGCATGTAAATCCAAATGTATATCCTACTCAAAGGATCAACATTTCTAAAGAAAAGGACCTGCAAACTGCAAAGTAAATTTGAAAATATAAACATTACCATGTTACTGAATAAAAAAAAGTTCAATAAAAATAGAAAGTCCCTGAACCTTGAATCAGGTGAAGTCTGCTTTTACACCCTCTCTAAACCTTTCGCCGTAATCCTTTCCAATAAGTAGTTAAGTAAGAGTAACAGTACATTATGGTATTAATTTATATATTATTTAGTTTAATTGATGTTGGTTAATACATGTTAACTAATGTACCCTTATTATAAACTGTTGCTGTTTTGGGAATATCAGTGCAGTGCAGGAATCCTTTTGTTTTCAGGATAATGTAACAGAGGAAGAAAATGAGACAGGAAGACAGAGAGAGAGAGAGACACTGCTAATCTGGTTGAACCTTTGACAGCTGCCATGATGTAAGACAGCTGGCTGGGAACCGGATGACAGTAAGAGAGATTGTGCTCTGTCCAAGGATGAGGTCGTAAGGTTCAATCTCTGGAAGTGTGTTCTAAATTTACATGTAACGTCTTCACTGATGTCCCTCACTTTTACTGAAAAGTCATAATCCATTCACTGAATTTAAGCCTTCTTGATTTTTGCCTGGTGTTAACACCCATCGGGAAATTTCCCGCCTTGCTTACCTCTCGGTCGAGGACCTTGTCAGCTGATGTGTTGAGCCGAAGGTTTTTTCCGTCCAAGTAAAACCAATGAGCATCCTTTCCATCCAGGGTCCAGTAAACACCTTCCATTGTAGCGTCAGCCATCAGTTCAGTGACAACTTGTCCTGACAGGCTGTTTTCACTGACTGTGGCAAACACATCTTGACCATCCTGACATCCACCCCAGCCAGACATTCCTGTGTCACAAGAGACATGGCAAAATATAAGTGCATATGCAGTACATAGACAGAACTGTGCTCTGAGAGAATGAATATAAGGTTAATTTACCTGTAGCTGAGTGCAGACATAGCAGCAAGACCAGCAGTGAGCCAGCTAGAGTCCCTGCTTGTGATAAACTCCGTTTTAGTTCAGTGAGAGCCATTCCTGGGCTCGGTCAGGCCTCAGGAAGCACTTCTGTCTGAGTATAGAGAAAAAACATGCTATTAGCTAAACAGGGATGTCTTTTCACTTTAATGCATAATGAATGAGGGGTCTAGACCGGACTATGACAACGTTTCTTAAGATACTTCATAACGCTAAGACGCTCTCCTAACATTCAAGCAGAAACATACAGCAAACACTCTACTGTTTACTAATGACCTCAAATCCCTTTAAATCTGTTTCTGCCTGGCTTTCACCAGTCTGAAAGAACAGACCGGTGTTTTCTTCATTGGTGTCCCAAATGAATGCTCTCATCGTTCTTCTCTACTCTCACGGTAATGGCATATTGACATCAAACATTGAAGAAACAACGCTAATCTTACAGGGTCATAATAATTCTCAAGAGATGTTTTTGATTCATCACAAACTCATCAGCCAAACCACAGCAACAAGAGACACATCAGGACACAATTCAACTTCAGGGTGACTGATTAATGTGCCATTACAAGTCTGTCATGTTCATGTTATCCTATGAGTGAGCTTATGTGTGTGTGTTTGAATGTGAAAGGGAGCTGGGCACAATAATAGGCTACATTCTAGCAAAATATGAACAGCTTGTGCAAGATAAATAAATATACCCTTTCACTTTACAAATTGGAATGCGTCTGCATTTTTAGTAGCTTTGAACACAGACCATCTACTCCTGTGATCAGCTGACTGACCTGTTGGTGTCAATCCTCTGCAGGTTGTCTGTCAGTTTCCATATCCTCTTGACATGTGATGGAACAACCATCGGTGACTGATAAACACAAAACCCTGAAAAGCCAGACAAAGCTACTCAGAAAGACAGAAAGCTTTTAGCAATGAGCAGAGCAACAACAATCAATGATACTGGCCACACACACACATACACACACACACACACCAATCACACAATCACCCCCTCCCACAAACATTAAAAAGCAGACAGCAGCTTACGGTGTGTATCCTGGGATCAACAACAGCTCAGAGGCTCAAGCCCTGGGGGTGGGGCTTAGAGACAGACTGAGCCAATCAGATCAGAGAGGGCAAGAACCCTGGGGGTGACGTTGGAGACTAGGTTCACAAGTGAATTTAAGAGATTTGTCTGATCCAAAGACACTTGAACTTCATAATCATTTTGTCATGCAATCAAAATGCAACAGTCAAAGTGTCTGGTCATCTCTTGTTCAAGGCCCAGATTTTGCTGAGCAGCATAGTATTGTAGTAGTCCCTCTCTCTACACTTAACGCAGTGTCAGCGCCGGAGACAGAATTGTAGAAAAGGACGTTTTATTGACTAGTCTTTGTACCTTGTATTTTACTTTTAGAGTACTACGTGTATATTCAAATGTGTTGTATTAGTTAAATCTTGTTGAGGGTCTGAGCATGTCCTCTGGCTTCTCAGCTTGTTGGATTTATTCAATTAGTGTTGTGTCACTACTAATAAGGCCTGACAAGGGATTAGCTATCAAACATCGGCTGGTCACCTTCTGAAGATTAACCCACTTCCTTTAACACACTTGTCCCAGCATGTGGAGACACACACACACAAATGCACAGAGGCACTTAGAAGAGCATGTCTGCAAATATCTTTAGGGCTACTGTGATGAAAGCATGCCTCCCTCTGTTAGAGATGTTTTGGCTACTGCAGACTTGTGAGGGTTTTGCATTGTCAGAGAAAAAACAGGAGGGGGATGCAGAAGTGTTTGAGGACTGAAGTCTGCCTCAGGGTTAAAGACTGCACAGCGATGAGCATTCCTCAGGTAATACACGAGTTTAAAGATGGTGCAAGAAACAACAGAGGTAAACTCGAGCCTCAGTTGAAAACATTTGGATCGATTAACATCACCATCACAGGTACAGAGTGTCTGAGCAGCCCCACTATGTGCTGCAGTTTGAGTTGACCACTGGATGTCAGCAGAGATGCAGTGAAACAGATTACACGGATGTTATACGAAATGATTGATGGACGACAGATGGTTGTGAGATTCACAGGATTTGAACAGCTGTTTCTGCAGAATTGGGTATTTAGTTTTCTGGTTTACTTGAAATGACAATCACTTAAGTTTTGAGCCAAATTTTTGCTGAAGAATATTATACTGAAAGAAGAAAGAAGGCACTACACAAGAGAGAGGCTATATAGAGTTTTATGAAAACTTACCCCTGCATTTAGACACATTAAACTCTGAGTGAATACCCGAGTGACTATGTAAACATTTCATGGGCACAGAAAAGTGTACATTACCTTTTAGATAAATACGTGCAGGCAGTGGAGTAAAAATCTAAACATTGCATTATGAGTCCTAACTCCTTTTCTTTTTCTCACACTTTGTTAGTTCTTGAATTTCTCTTACACACAGACCCATATCACAATAGATGAGGTGTAACACATCTTCACTTTCCCACAAGAGAAAGACCTGTTGGGTGCAAATGGGTGTGAGAGCAACATTTTGTTCTCTGTCAGTGTTCATCTGGGAAGCATTTCTGAATTGTGAAGATTCTACAGTAAATGGCTGACTTAAAGAGTTGTGCTACATTCAGAATGCTGCAAATGCCTAAGTGAAAAGAGTTCAGTCCCTCCTCCTTTTTTCCTAGCTTCCACTGCTTTATCACAGTCTACAATCAGCCCTTTTATCTGCCAGGCTGGAAGTGCCATACTAACCAGAGGGATAGTGTTTATGTTAAAAGCTCTAAAATAAACAAAGCAGTGGAAACGCTTTCTAATTGTGGTTATTATAGACTAGCTGGCATGACTCCTAGGCTATTGTTTGCTGTTTGCAGAGAGGGTAAGAGGATCTTAACTAAAATCAGGTGTTTGAATATGTGATGTCACACTGTTTCATTTTCTTTAAGTGTTTTGCAGTAGCCTGTCTCTCAATCCTTCACCGACAGCAAACAACCTGGCACCAAAAGAGCAGTGAGGCACTCTCCTCTCTGTTAAATCCATTAGGAAAACACCTGGATGTCCTATCATCACACCACAAATTCCTCAACAAGACAATGAAGGCATAACATCATTCTCTGAAGCGAGTCTCTGGGCTGTCGCTTACATGGATGTACTCAAAGAAAGGCTCTGAAGTAATAAACAGGGCAGAGAGACGAGCAGGACAACAACATGAGGGAAAAGCTCAGGGTTGTGAAGACAGTGGTGGGGGGACTGAACACAGTGGGATGCACACTGGGACTGTTTCCAAAGCAGTGAAACATGACTACTTATGTTTACCCCCGCCCTCTCCCTCTGTGCACAGACACATACTCTCATGTTTTTACTACTTTAGGGGACATTGCTTTGACTTACATTCATTTCCAGGAACCTTAACCTAACCCTAACCTCTAAACAAGTCTTAACCATAACATTTAACGATTTACATTATGGGTACCTGAGGGGACCAGAGTCCCCAGATGTGATTGGTGTTGTAAACAGTCCCCTTTTATAAGTCATATATCACTAAGCACACACACAAATGTGTTTACAGGACATGTAAGGACATATGACAAAAACGTGACAAATGGGTACGTGTCTTTCCAAAGGTCCTCGAGGCCTGGGAATCCAAGTGTTTCTTGTGGATGCCCCCAGGAACACAGTGATCCTTTGAGATTATGAGGACCATAATTTCACACACTGTCATTTCATGTTTAAGTGAAATATGAAACCCACAGATACACACAGAGGTTTCAAGTATATGTGACTTATGAAGACCAGGTAAGGGTAGGGTCTGTATTTGCAACTTGGCTCCTGTTAACGTTTGAAATATCTACATAATAAGCATAGGTGCACAATTGTCCTGCTCACCAGTCAAGTAACCTCTGAAAGAAATATCAGATATTCACATGCTAATAAAATACAGTAAAACTGAGCTGTTCAGAGACTTCTAATCATGGTTAATCTACCATTTACGTCCCATTGTTGTATTGCATTTATAAATTTGCAGTTAACATTCATGTAAAAAAAAACATGGAACACTTTAACTTTCTTGCTTTGTTTTATTGCTGGTAATGCATACATTTCCATACACAACAAGCAAAAGGCATGTTTGAACTGACCATCACATTTACATGAACTCAAAAACTTTTGGGTAAGATCAAAGCAAAGTACTCTTGATTGCTTGTTGAAACAGAGAATAGTATGAATTTGTCATTTTAAACTTTTTCTGAAAAAAAAATTGCAGGTTCTATTTATTCATTTTCCTATTTAACACGATGATCCTGTTGTAAATCTAGTATTTGTTGGCAGCACACACTGCAGTGATGTAAATGGATCTACTTCCTCAAAAATCCAATCATGTAAACTGATCAATTTTAAATGGACAAAATATTTGCAAAAGAACAAATAATATAGAAATTAGTTAGAATATAATGCTTTAAGGAGAGGTTTAGTGCTAACAATTGGTATGGCTAATATCATTCTGCCAAGGTAGTCAGAGACAAGTAATGGCATATTAACCTTTGTGTTATCTTTACTTTTGAGATACTCTGGGCCAAAACTGGGTGGAAGATTCTGTACTGTATGACCCTTGATGTGTAGGTGCGTATAGGGCAAGAAAATGTTTGATGTTTAGAATGTTATGGAATAACATTCTAAACAAGGTGTTTGAAGGTGGTCACATGACAGAGGTTAAATAGTGAGATCAAACAGTTCTTGGTGCTTAAATTATAACAATGTAACATTATCTGTCTGTGTGTGTGTGTGTGTATGTGTGTGTGTACATGTTTCTGTGTGTTCCTGTGTACGCAGGTCAAACTGACCTGAAGACCATATGAAGGATGTAAATGTGTGGGGTATAGTAGCATGTGTTGCTCAAATTTAAAATTTTGTACATGTTTATCACAGAAAATCAGCTAAGTCAATTGAGTTTTAGGTAGAAAAAAATTTATAATTGTACCCTTTTTCTTTTAGTACAAATTTGCAATGGGTCAATTTGACCCAAATACCATACAAGGGGTAATATTGTGAGCTTTTTACACAAACTGATTGTTATAGTCGCATTTCATTTATGCATTGCATTATATGCCAGGGATCCCAATTGTCACAGTTAAAACGAGGACCCGAATGTCCTCATATTTCCAAGCGTCCTCATATTGAAAGTGTGTTATCATAAAAATGTCCTCGTATTTCACAAATACAAGTGTACACACACACACACACTTTTGGCTGCGTCAGCATGGCTCCTCTCCAGTCTCCAGACCAGGTTTTAGTTCATTACCAAAACGAGGGTCCTTGGGAATCAACGCAACTGAGTACCGCTGGGTGGAGAGACTTTTTTCTATTTAAAAGAGGGAAAACTGGAGAAGAAAAGACGCACAGCTACCCTCCTGGGAGAACCCACGGGCTCTGCACACCTGAACTTTTTTTGCACGCATGTCTTTTTTTCTCTCATCTTGAGCAAACAAGGATATGTGTTTTTGAAACAACTGCCAAACTTAACCGATCTTTGTGATCATGGAGTGAAAGTGTGTGGTAGATAGCCTGTGTCCCCGGGGGAGAATGTAAGTGTGTGATTGCAGAGAAGTGACGCCCTGCCTGCATCCAGATGTTTCATGTACCCTGCGCGCTCTGGGAAAGGTCTGCTCTGAAGTAACGGGGAATCCTTGAGAGCACAGATCGAGTGGAACAGGCAGTTTAAAAGGCGAATGCCGTGCTTTTTGTTTAGGATGTTTGGATTTTAATCCAGGCTTTCCTTTTTCTTTGCATCGTGAGAATGGAGAGCGGCAAAGTGAGGACACTCATGCTGCTCGAGATACATTTGCTTTGGGTATTTGCGCTCTGTGTGCACGGACAGCCTTTTACAAACCACAACAACGGTAATACGTTTTAAGTGTGCTTTGGTCCCCTTATTCATTAACTTTTGAACCTTTAAAACGAGAGTAGATTGTTTGATTTTTTTTTTAAAATGTTATGTTTATTTGTTATTACTTGTTGTGTAGCATCTGGCAGCCACGAAATGAAGACACAATATATCCTCAAGTGGGCCTGAATGATCAACTAACATAAAATGCAAACTCTAAAGTAGCCATTAGTTGCCTCAGAAGTGTGTATCTTAAATGTTTTAGCTCACAACAGCTCTGAAGGATTACCTAGAGCTGTATTCTAAAGCTGCAAAGGCTATTAAAAGACAGCTCTAAAATCAGTCTGCAACATTTATCTCCTTTGAATAATTGTTCAAAGAAAAGGCCCAATTTTTAGAGGCTGTCAAATGTGATGTTTTGCTGTATCTAATATATATATATATATATATATCTAATACATCTAATAAGTAAAGTGGACATCTTTGGACAGTTGCTGGTTAATTAAAAAAGACTATTTAAATACAAGGACTGTGGGAAGTTGTAGCTATTAGTTATAGCTGTTATTATCATGTACTTTAGAGACTTACCAGTTAATCATTAACTCATTAATTGATTATCAAAATAGCATGTCACAACTGTACAGATTTAACTGAATTTGACCCACCGTCGTGCTACCCTGTTGGTGCGGTGTTTGAGGTCTGTAAGTCCAGTCAATTTTATTTGTGCAGCTCAATATATCACGAATCACAAATTTGCCTCAGGGGGCTTAAGCCACCAACGTGAGATCAGTTGATGAATAGCTTCATTCTGATCCCCTCATAGCCCAAACATCACAATGACACCCTCCGTCAGACAGCGAATGGCAATTACGATGTAATATGGTTATGTGTGGGATTCTCTTTTTTTCTCTCTCATCTAGTGGTTGACCTCCTGGCGGCTCTAAACATGTCCCACCCCATAAGCGGTGTGTCCAGACTGCAGAGTCCCAGCGGTGCGATGTATAAAATACGTTCCAGAGCACCGTACCTGACTCTTCCTCATGAATATTCCCACTTCCTCCACTCCAACCTTCAGGGCGGCATGGGGTTGCATTTGGTGGGCCATCAAGCATCAGGCTCCAGTGCCACCCTTTTTTCTCTCTCCTCCTCGTCCTCACCCATTCTACAAATCATCTCCTCCTCAAGCGCTTTGAGTTTAGATTATCAGCCTCGAGGAGGATCTCAGGACCCTGCCAGCTTACGCTTCCCCGGGCGAAACCCCTTCTCTAGGGATGAATGGGTGCAGCTGGCTGTGAGCTTGGAGCCTGATAGACTGATATTTTTTCTAGACTGTCAAGTAGCTGCGGTTTTACCAATAAAAAGTGAAGTGGGAATCAACCTGGGACTGCCTCAAGATGTTGTTGTCACTCTTGCCAGCATGCCGGGAAAGAAAGACAGCAAATTTAGTGTGAGTTTTTTTAACATACTCCCCACGAATCCCTGACATAATGAAAGAAAACTCTGTGTAACCACACCTTTACTGATTTACTGACAATTTGAAAAGTGTTTTTTTAGGTTAGCAGTGATTTCACTTTTTTAGTACAAATTTTTAAATGTATCATAAGATATATAAACCTTGACCACCCCTTTCTAAAAGGTCAAAATAAAGCTATAATGCATGACTTACTGTTATACATTATCATAAAACATCTCATGCATAAACAACATAATTGCTTGCAATGATTTCCAGTTACATTCCATATTTGTGACTCCATTGTATTTTCCTTCTGTATATACAATAAGATGCAGTGTGTGAACATGTATTTGTTTCTTTATGAATGCAGGGTTATTTGAAAACAGCTGAGATTTCCATGAAAGGGTATCTCAAGCGGCCATGGCATTGTGACAATGTTACAGGTAATTGAAGTTTTATATAGATCATGTTTTGAAAAAGTTATGTGCGCTGTAGTTTCCCAAAAAAATAACCAGAAAACATGATTATGTTTGTTTCCGATCCTTGTGTGACCCCATATGTAAAGTAACATTAGAAAGCTCACTTGATTGTTTTTCCACACTATGTACGAGTAGGCGGTTTACCTCTGCTGTGGAATTTAAGACACTGTATGCCAGAAGTTGCTATGTCAAAATAACTCAATGATTAGAACTACATTTTGTTCAGTTCCTGAACAGTGAGTGACTTGTCTGTTTCTCACGCTAAGGAAAACTCAGATGTGGGACCCCCATGGTTTATATGCATTAGATCATATCACAGACCTTCAGGCAGAAAGTCCCTCAAACAGTTGGTTTATTATCCCTCAGTGTGGGGGGCTTAATTTTGACAGTGTTTTCCGGGAAGTTTGTGTAAGCTCTAATTGTGTTCTTTAATTCATTCAAGATTTATTCAGCCATTGTCTTTCTCACTCCCCTTCACCCCCACCAAATACTGCTTTCTCCTTCCAGATACTCTGCCTCCGTCTCAGTACACGGACGTCCTTAACCCGGATCATGGGACTGAGAGCAGTCGGGTGTCGCAGCAGGATGCGTCCCCCACTAAACCTCAAACAAGGCACAGGCCCCACGACCAAACAAGCCATTACCATCAGGATGTCCAGAGTGACCAGCAGCACAGAGGTGTGGTCCTGGGACCTCCGGGATCTCCTCAAGGGGCAAAATCTGGTCCTCAGGCACAAAGAGAAGACAAGCTGAAGAAGCTGGAGAAGAGATTGGACGAGCTGGCTCGTATGCTGGACATGGTCAAAGCTCAGGTATTGGACAATAAATATATACATTTTTCTAATCAAATAAGGATATGACTATGACATTTTACGTTTTTTTCTTCTTTTGCAGAATTCAGACCTGCACTCACGCGTAAAGTACCTGGAGGGATGTGAGTGTGTGAGGCAGCGATGTGTGTGGGAAGGTCGTGAAGTGGAGGATGGACATCAGTGGCAGATCGACCTCAACACTGTCTGCACATGTGCATCTGGGAAGGTCACATGTCAGGCAAACATCAAAGGTAAAAGTGACTCAGCATCTCAAGCTTGTTTTTCTCTATCAATCCTTTTGTGGTTTTTCTTCCTCTCTTTCTTTGTCACACATTTGCAAAATTAGATCTGCATGATTAAATCAGCAACACTAACACACACGTTCAACTAATGATGTAGCTAGTTTGCAGATGGACGTCCCTCTCTCAGACCCCTGTCTGTCTAGCCCATGTCAAAACGGGGGTGTATGTTTCGTCTTGACCTCTGACCCTGCAGGGTTTCACTGCTCCTGTCCCCCCAGCACAGAAGGACCAATGTGTCACAGACAGCTGAGACAGGTACTTTTGAGCCAGACTAGAGTAGTGGACTAGAAATAGAAAAACTAGAAAAAAATATATTGGTGTCCAACATTAGACTTCATTTCTGGTTGTGTAAATGTTACTGCCAAGCATCATGTTTTTGTTTTTTTTCCAATATACTGTAGATCTTTGATATGTTTTAGTTTTTAAAAATGCTTTTATTGTATGTTTGGTTACCTGGCAGGTCTCCAGAACTTTTCAAATGCTTGAGGTGGGTTAAGTGTTATTTCACTGTAGTTTTCTCCTACACGTCATAGATGTTTGTTTTCAGTGTATTTTCAGTTTCCCCTCCCTGCTTTGCAAATTCTACAGGACTCTGTGCTTAGTAGTGATATTAATGTAGTTATATTGGTCTTGTGTGTGACTGGTCTTGTGGTCTTGGCCTGCTAGATTGGGTGAGCTCAGTAGTAGTGCTTTGCTTTACTTATGTCCTTTGTCAGTTCTGCCTCTGGGTATCAGAGTGGGGTTTAAGGCTGGGTAAGAGGCCCTGTGTCCCCCCTTCCCACTTCTAGGTTTGTTGGGTGCCCAAACCAGAGAACAGCTGTGAAGGGGTGCGGCCACTTCAACGCCGCTGGGTTTTCAATCCCACCTCTGGCCTCTGTGAGGACATCCTCTACTGCACTGGAAACAGCAGCAACAGCTTTGATTCCTTTAAAGCCTGCAGGGACCAGTGTATGCTGGGAGCATGCTGCCTCCGCAGACCTAAGCAGGGTCACTACAGTCAACATGGACTCAACATATCCTCTGTGAATAGGACTCTCAGTCAGAACAATCTGAATAAGCTTGACAAAGGAGCTTGGAACAGTAATGTAGATTTTTACATTACAGAGCAAGAAGATCTCAAAGGAAATTTTAAAAACAGTGAAGATTTCACAAGAGTAGACTGCCTTGAGGATCTGGATTTTACTTACACCTGTGATGATCTTACTCTGTTGGAGTGCCAAAATCTGGTCAAGGATCAAACTGGACAGACACAGGTTATGAGCTTCTCTCCTGGAGTTAAATGCTCTGATGTGAAGTATGGCGGAGGCAGTGGATGTTTCTCTCCTCACAAGTTATGGAGACATGGAGAGAGGATGAGGCAAGGCTCTGAAGAGTTCAAATGTACTCATGGTGGCAAAGGTGACTGTGTGTGCCAGCATCTGACCCAGCGTAAGGAGCTTAGAGACCTCACACTGAGAGAGAGGAGTTTATACCAGCGGGCTATCAGGAAACTCTATTCCAGCCCAGGTAAGAATGGGAATCTACATATTTCCATTCCTTGTCTTTTTAAATGTACCTGTTTATTATTATTATTATAGGTTTATTTATGTCTCTGAACATTTTTGTGTCGTTATAGCTGTGTGGAAGGTCTTTGCCCTCCTGAGAGCTGAGTTCTCTCCTCAAGCCGGCGATCAGATGTTTTTTCTGCCTTGGCACCGCTACTTTCTGCGGCTTGTGGAGCAACAGCTGCAGTCAGTGTCATCATGCAAACTTTCACTCCCGTATTTCGAGTGGACAGTAGATACTGGGTCAATGCTGTCGTCAGCTGCCTGGCAGGCTGGGTTGTTCGGAGGAGACGGTGAGCCTGGCTCAAGCTGCGTCCAGCATCACCCTTTCCAGGACTGGGCATCTCATTTCCACTGGTCCCCTTGTCTCAGACGATGCTTTAACTCCTCGGTTTGTCTTTTTTTTCTATTTGACAGCAACCCTAACTTTACTTGTTGCTGTGTTTGAGCTGTGTGATTGGTAACTGATTTTCCACTGCTTCCATTAGGTGTGGCTGCCAGATGCAGTGACAGTGCAGCGGACTATAAACCAGGCTGATTTCCAGTTGTTCTCCCAATCTCTGCAGACCTTCTCTGGGCTTTTTAGACTGTGGGTGGGGGGTCACATGGCTTCACCTCTGGCTGCTTATGACCCTCTATACCTCTCACACATGGCATTTATGGACAAGCTATGGATGCAGTGGCAAGAGAAGCATCAACATGTATCAGAAAAACAGACTCGAGATAAGCGTGCTAAGAGAAACATTGTTTACCCTTCCAGACAAAGGCATATGAAAATGAAGCCTTTTGATGTTGCTCCAGACGATGTGATGTCTTCCCAGCTGCAGTTGTGTGTGGTATACGTGCCCATAACCATTGGCGCTCCTTGCAATATGACATTACTAACGCACCCACAAGGAGGTCACAGAACTGACAAATATCTCAAATATCACAAACATAGCTTTGGCAGGCACAAGTTACATTACAATAAGTTTATTAGCAACATCTTTGACAGCAGTGGCTTCAACCAGCTGGGATATGACCGTGATGGCTATGATAACAGTGGATGGGACAGCTGGGGCTACAGCAAAGATGGGTTTAATCGTGATTTCATTGATAGAGATGGATATGACATACTTGGCTTCAACCGCTATGGATTCAACCGTTCCAATGTGACCTGGTTTGGTATGAGTTGGGATGGGCTGTTACATGACAAAAAGAGGAAAAAGCATGATGGAGATGAGGAGAACAATGAAAAAACAGCCAGAGACAAGATAATGTCAGAGCTGTTCAGTAACAAAGGCCACAGTGTCTATGGGTTCAACCCATTTGGCTTGGATCAGGCCGGGTTTGATGCATTTGGCTTTCGCATAGATGGTTATGATAAAGACAGATGCAACTGGTTCTTCTATGGGCCGCACTACCTGCGCTTCTACTTTCACACACAACAGCAGCTCATGTCATCCGGTGACCAAGCTTTAAAGCGAATCGTCCGTTCCTGCCCTCCAATCACCTCTCTTCCCAAACACTGGACTGTACAGGATTGGATGATGTATGAACCAGAGGAAAGCAGTGCTCCACGTCGGCAACCAGAACAGGAATCAATGGTGCAAAATAAGCCGGGAAGTGTTAATAGTGCAACTGCTCAAAATAGAAGCAGAATATGGCTTCCAGTCACACCTGATCACAGGTTTGCAAAGCCAACCCAACCTAACCATGTCTGATAGTTCTAGTATTTGTCTAACATCCGAATGTAGGTTATTGAGGCTAAAATGACAGTAGTCGCCATATCACAAATAATATGTTCAGTTGTTTTTAATTACTCTTCAGCAGTTTCACCATTGTTGTCATTTGCTTTCCCTCAAAACCCTGTCTGTAGGTTTTGTTTGAAACTCCACTGGTTCAGTGGCTGTCCCCTTGGCTTTCCGCCTATCACCTGCCCTGACCTCTGTCATCAAGCGCGTTGCCATGGCTACCCCAAGGCTTACTGCCATACACTCAATTGTGGTTCCTGTTTCACAGAGTGGCGAGATCCAGTTACTGGAAACCACATAATATGCAATGACTGGTAGCCCACTGACTTTCTGCCAGAACAATTGAGGCACGAAGTACTTTAGCAGCAGGAGGAGAAATATGGACTTGTTTGTGGTGTTGGACCTGTATCATCTCTGGATAAGGAGTCAAATCAAAGGACTAGAAGACAATTGGAACACGATGCCTGTACAAATATTAGAATAGGATATTGTGTTTTTGTTGACTAAATGTTCCTCATTGCCAGATGATTGATTGTATGGCATCTTTTACTTTCTGACAATAATCCTGTCTGTTTAACTTTAGCTAAACACTGATACAATGGATGTGAATGGAAATGATTTTGTGGTCAATATAGTATTGACAATTTGCACTTTAAAAGATGAGCAGCAACTTGTCTCTTCAGTACAATATCCCTATGAGTGTGGACGACACTATCCGAAGTTTTCAAAGGGGTTATTTCTTCCGTTGGAGGAAATTTGACTGAAATTGTTGACAACAACGTCTGTAATGTTAACGTAGAGTTTTCAGGACATGGTAGTACAGTTGTACATGAATGGACATGTCTTAAACAGATCCTTGTTTTGGAGTAACTGTGGAACAGTGTGGTGGAACAAACATGTGGCACTAATGTTGTTGTTGGACTGGCCTCATTAAGGATTCTCTGTTTCTCTTTCTTTTCCTGTCTCTTCCTCAGTCCACCCCCTCAAACCCACAAAGTAATGTACACTTTGTTCCATTCTGCTTGTTGTGCACATTTTAAGCATCCGTGTAATATACATCTGCTCAAACAGCCTACTGCCACCTCTCTCTGTTCTTTTCTGACCTGACGCGTCACCAGCCTCTGCTACACTCTCTGTCACTGTCTCTGCCTTTTCATCCATCTTCTCCATAATTGTTTCTGCATGTAGGCCAGAAGACTCCATTCGACTCACACTCTCAAACACACTTTGATCTCATGCATGCTTGACTTGCTAGAGGAAATGCCTGTTGGCTGCTGGCACAGTAGGCAGCCTCACTAGTTTCTCTCTCACTCTGTGATTATTGCCCTTTCTCAAACACAAACATATTGTCTCTGTCCTTTGGATGGGTCATCATTAAAATAATTATCTGCTGAAATGACCAAGCTAAGCAAAAAAAAAAAAAAAAAATCACTGAGTCCCCTTTGATGTAAAAAAACAAATAACTGTGCTCCAGTGTTCGGTGTGTATTACACTGTAAACAACGTTTTTTCATCAACAACCAAATGGGGGATGTCTTAGGTATAGTTTCCACTAGAAACCCCTTCCCGGTGTCCTTCGTCTCATACAGTAAATCTCCGTCAGTGTAAATAGATTTACCGGTGGCAGTCTCTAACAACTGCGGGCCGCAAGCACTGGTTATGTTATGGTCCATAAAACATTGTGTGTGAGAGAGAAAACACATGTATATTATCAGAACCATGCTGTTCTGTCATCACTGCAGAGAGAGAGCAGAGCCAGATGTTTGCCAGTGACCTAGAGAAAAGGTGAAAAAAAATCTGCAAAGACAGAGATGGTGGAGACTAGGGCCAACAGTAACGTCAAAACTTACCTTCTCATTCCTTTTTTCTTACGTAAAACATCTGATTTATCACTTAGGATGTGCACAAAATCTGTATGCAAACTTGTATAACCTATGTGTCTCATCTTTAGGATGTGAGCTGGATGGTACGGTTCAAAATGTGTCCTTCAGCACTCTAGATGGCTGTCAGACTTGTACATGTAAGGTGAGTATTTGACATAAACGCAACACACAAACATTTTTGCTGCTGCCTGAATGATTCCTCTTGTCTCTTGTTCATCCTTTACTTTCTCTGTGTCCCTATTTTGCCTGTAGGGTGGAAATAGGGAATGTTCTCCTCTGCCCTGCCCTTCACTGGACTGCACACAAAAGGAGACTGTACCAGGCGACTGCTGCCAGCGATGCAGAGGTCAGCACGTACGCAAGAAATTTCAACAATCATTCATTATGAGACCAAAAAGACAGCGGTGCAAGGCTACAAAAAAACAGCTCCCGTGAAAAAAGAGAACGTCTGCACACTTACTCCAAGCCACAAAAGTTTAATAGATCGAAATATTATCACTATTAAGCATTTGTGGAAAGCGTTACCTTTTTACGAAGAGATCTACAAGACATAAAATGGGCCCAGTGCACTATTCAAGTATGACATGGATCTACCTGTAGCTCCGTAACCATAGTAAAGTACTGTGTTGTTAAATGTGTTGCAGGTTGTGTCCATTCTGGTGTCCGATATGATCACAGAGCCAAGTGGAGACCTGTAGAGAATCCCTGCGACGTCTGCTACTGTTTAGTAAGTCTGATACCTATTAAGGATTTCCCAATTTAGCCACCCATCGTCTCATCTACTAATTGCATTCCTTGTGATACTCTCCTCTATTCTCACCAGGAGGGTCATGTTCGCTGTGAAAGGGAACAATGTCACACCCCGTGTAAAAACCCAGCAGCCCCTCCTCCTAATACCTGCTGTCCAGTTTGTCAAGGTACAGTTTTTTAAAAATGTGATGCGGAAGTGTGTGTTCACTGGACTGCAGAGATATGTTGTGTGTGTCTTGTAGGTTGTGGTGTGAATGGTCACAACTTTCCTAATGGAGCTGTAATTCCTACTGAAGATCGCTGTCAGGAGTGTACATGTGTGGTATGTCCATAATGCATCACCAGATTGAATCTTTATGTGTACAATGTGTAGTTTTTCCTCAAGTATGTTTACTATCCGTTACTGCTAGAACGGAGACGTGACGTGCTCACCTCTCCCCTGCCCCGCTTTGTCTTGTCGAAACCCTGTGCATCACGCTGGAGACTGCTGCCCACGGTAATAATTATTCATCTTTTTTTTTTTAACGGTCTTTAGCTCATCATTCTCACACTTTGTAAATGCCATGTCACGTGTCTGACTTAAATAGGTGTGAGCAGTGTGAATATGAGTCCAAGGTGTATTTAGATGGGCAGAAGTTCCCCTCCAACAGAGACCCCTGCCTCCGCTGCCGCTGCTCTGTGAGTACTACCCAACGAGGTCGTGTGGTTATGAGTGACCTGACTGATGTGCACCTTTGTCCCGAGGAAATATTTCAAACCTATTGAACTGTTAGAAAAAAATGATGCTGCTTTATTGGATTCTGAATCTTTAATGTATGGATTTTTTTGAAATCTTAAAATGCTGCATGACATATTGGTTTAATTTCGTATTGGCTCCATGTGTTAGGCAGGTGAAGTATCCTGTGAGCACATGGATGCATCGTGCCCTGCTCCACGATGTAGTCATCCAGCTAAGCGCAAGGGAGAGTGCTGTCCCACATGTGATGGTCAGTGAGTGTGTACATTTGTAACAAACAAAAAGTCCTTCACCTATGCTTACTGAAACTTCAGCAAACATAAACATTGCTCCACAGAATGCGAGTATGACAGGAGAGTGTACCCTGATGGAAAAGGGTTCACCCCTCCTGGGAGTGGACCCTGCCTGCAGTGCACGTGTAAGGCAAGTCCAAAAACTATATTTAAAAGGAATATTTTTGAACTGAGAATTGTTTCTTGTCAAAGTATTTCTATTACCCTTTTTATATCCCCTGCTGGACATCCACAGGTCTATACAGTTTAAACTGACTTTGCTTATGAAGTCTGCATGCTGTGCTTTTATTAAGTATTTCTATTCTATTCTATTTTAAATTTTAGGGCGGGACTGTCATTTGTCGTGAAGAGAAGTGCCCTCCTGTCCGGTGCTCCAATCCTATTATAGACCCACACCTCTGCTGTCCAATCTGCAAAGGTAATGAAGCGCGCACACACACACACACACACACACACATGCAGGTGCAGCTCATCACTGTATATATGACAGCATTCCTTCGTCATTAAAGCGTGCGTGTTGGAGGGGGTGGAATATGAGGAAGGCTCACAGTGGCGCCCGGAGGGTCCCTGCTCCAGCTGCACCTGTCTTAACGGAGAGACCTTTTGTACACACACACGTTGCCCCCCAACTGACTGCCTGCATCCCACCAAGATCACTGGTAAGAGTGTGTGCCTGTACTAAGGTTTTATTTTTTACGTAGTAAACTGTGTAATATGAGTGCACCGCTTCTCCCCTGTCTCTAGGCTCCTGTTGTGCAGTTTGTGAAAGCTGCACCTACAACCATCGTATCTATAGCAATGGCCAGAGGTTTACAAGTCCCGACCAGCCCTGTCACGCCTGCACCTGTCTGGTGAGCATGCCTTTGTTTACACACACCACACAGCAGTGCATACCGGCGTAACACTGACCAGAGTTATTATAGTTCAGTTTGGTTTTTCATTTCAGTTTAGTTTTCTGACTTCAGAAATAGTTTTACTTTTAGTTTTACTTGGAGGAGTTGACTAGTTTTAGTTTAGTTTTTCGTTCAGTTTTAGTGTTAATTCTAGTTTTTCAGGTATCGTGAGGAAAGCCTCGATTTATAGCCTGAAAAGGTAGGACGAAAGAATGCATGACATCAAATGTGATTTACACAACCGCTGTTTATTAAAGGTCCCATATTGTGCGAAGCCATTTTATTCTTGTAGACCATGAACAACAAAACTAAAACAAAACTGACTTTACCTGCGATTCTATCTCATGTTGTTTTGTGTTGCATTATTTATTGTAATTCTTATTTTCATTTGGCTTCAAAGTCTTTTTTTTGCTGCTAGTTTTAGTCTTATTTTCGTCATATACTATAATAACTCTGCTGCTCCTCAGCATGGCACCGTAGAGTGTGAGAGACGGCCGTGTCCTCCACTCAACTGTACCAACTCATACACACCGCATGGAGAGTGCTGCCCTAAATGTCCAGGTAACGAAACCCACAAACTCATGTTTCACATCCTACTATTAAGTTCAACCTAATTTGCCTCGATTCGTTCTCAATCATCTCCGTGTAACTCGAGTGTGTCCGACTCTTTCCCAGACTGCTCCTTTGAAAACCGCATATTTGTGGATGGAGAGGCTTTTCTTAATCCTGTGAGTGTGTGTGAAGAGTGTAAGTGTGTGAGTGGCAGAATTGACTGTCACCCTGCACAGTGCTCTCATCCTCACTGTAACGCACCCCTGCCTGGAACATGCTGTCAGAACAACTGCAACGGTGAGAAATGACCAGTTTGTTCTCAGACATTAAAATAAATATACACTCTCAAAGTTACACAACGTTTGTCTGCGTTAGGCTGCAGCTATGCTGGAAAGGAGTATCCAAATGGACAGGAGTTCCCCCATCCAACTGACAAATGCAGGACCTGCAGCTGCACAGTACGGACAGAGAAGATCGCATGATTAACGGTGGTGTTGCTGAGGCAGTTTTTGAGTTGAGTTTATGTTTTGTTTGTTATAGAATGGTAATGTCCAGTGTCTGATGAAGAGGTGTCCACCCCTGCCCTGCTCCAACCCCAATGTTCTGCCTGGAGACTGCTGCCCCCAGTGTCCTGGTAAGGACCTGCAGGAATCAAACGTTTACAGTGGAAGGATGGTGAACAATTAGCTAAAAGTTGTGGGTGTGTTAAAAAGTAAAAACAGAAGTATAATGTTCACATCCTTTTTTTTTTACATATAATAAATGTTAATGAGGAAGAAATTTTGTGTATTAATTTGGTGCTAATGAATAGTTCAGTTCAGTTCAATTAGCTGAATTTCGCAAGGGGATAAATTGTTTAGCGTCGACAGGTTTTATTGTGACAAAATGTTGTGATTTGTGAGCTTATATTGATGAATTTTGTTTAACTTTATTTATTATAGATCCCACAAATACCCTCAAGTACAAGTACCCTCTTTTGTAGCTTAGATGAGTATATGGATGTTGAAATTATCAGTCAAATTTATTGCATCTTTATACAGTTTGGTCTAAAACAAACATTATACAAATCTTTTTTCAAGGCATCAGTTACAATTATTTGATAGATTTTAAAGTTTTTTTCCTCTCAGGTACCCCCTACATGGTTCAGAAAGTTGCTTTCTGCTGATTGTTTTTAATGATGTTTCTTCAGCACCTCCTTCCAACTGTGTGTATGAACATCGACCCTACAAACACACAGAGCATTTCTACCACCCAACTGACACCTGTCGATCATGTGTCTGCACCAATGGGACAGTTCGCTGTCAACGCAAGCCATGCCCTTTTGCCCCATGCTCGAACCCAATCACACAGGAGTGCTGCCGCACCTGTGAAGGTACAAATGATCAAAATCCTGCCAAAAACCACCAAAAGGCCTCCAATACCTCGAGTACTTGATGATGATGCTGCTACTACTGCATGTGATGCAGGTTTTCTGCCGTGATTGCACATATATTTTAGCCTCTATATTTGTTTTTCGTACGTCATGCCCTCTTGTAGGCTGCCTATACGAGGGGCGAGAGCGAGCAAATGGGGAGACGTGGGACGATCCGTCGGACCCATGTGCTGCATGTGTGTGCCGTGAGGGCACTGTCCACTGTGAGAGGAAGCGCTGTCCACCCACCAACTGTAAATACCCCGTTCAGAGACAGTGCTGCATGTCCTGTGATGGTGAGTGACTGACAAATATAACAAAAAAAAGGCTCAAGACACACAATCATTACTGTCATAGTTTTAATTGGAAAACTGATTTATGATTTTAACTCAAAAGAGTCTTTTATTTTCCACTTGCAGGTTGCATGTATCATGGTAAAGAATATCCTGATGGCTTTGAGTTTGGTGATGACAATGACCCCTGTAGTGTATGTTACTGTTATGGAGGAGAGGTTGTCTGCACCAAAATACCTTGTTATGGAGACTGCAGCCACCCTTACACACCGCCGAGACAATGCTGTGGAGAATGTGAACGTATGCACAGCCAAAATCAAACTCTGCTGACAAGTTGATTAAAACAATTAGTTCTGTTAATCATTACTATAATTGCAAAATTCATTTTTTTCTGTTAGGTTGTTTCTATAACGGTGCAGTCCTCAGTAACGGGCAGTCCATCCCTGACCGAGCAAACCCTTGTTCTCAGTGCACCTGCCAGGTAGCACCAGCACACAAACATTCACACATTTTCCTGCCAATTAATCTCTTTGTGTCTCTGTGTGAAAATGTGTCATGATTTTTTTGCTGCAGAGCGGCTCAGTACAATGTGTGAAGAAACCGTGTCCAGCAGTCTTTTGTCCTCACCCAGCCCCAAACTCGTGTGGCTGCCCCATCTGTGATGGTAATTCACTTCCCAAACGTATCGTACTGCATGTTTTTGTGTAAGTAAATGATGTTTCACTGCGTGTCTGTGTGTGTGTGTGTGTAGGTTGTCGGTTCGAAGGTGCGACTTACGTTGATGGACAGGTCCTTGCAGGAGGAGAGGACAGATGCCAGGAATGCACATGCACAGTGAGTATGAGAAGGCCTGCGTTGAGCTAAAGTCAATGACTTTACTGCACCCTCACCATCACTATGGTTTTTTATTTTCATAGAGAGGTGAAGTGGTGTGTACGCAACGAAGATGTCCTGCTGTGTCATGCCCGCACCCCGCTCTGGATGGCTGTGCATGTGGGGTGTGTGATGGATGCCACTATTATGGACGGGATTGTCACAATGGAGAAAGATTCTCACACCCTACGGACCATTGTCAGCTGTGCTCTTGTCTGGTACTCCATATTTATATTTGAAATACAGTACCTTGAAAAACTTTTATTGTTCAGCTTCACAACAACAACATTCCTTGTTCTGACGCACATGTGACTGAACTAAACACTCAGAATCTAGAAGAACTTTTTTGATTCTGCAGATTATTATTTGCAGATCATATTACTGTGTAAACATAAAGATGTAAATAGTTCATACCATCAACCATCATAATCATTAGCAACCAATCACACAAATAGTTTTTACAGGTATTAGGATTATAAGTGATTTTTACTCAAAATAATCTGAATTTAAATGTGTGTTTGTGTATAGAGTGGCGGTGTGGTGTGTTCGCATGTATCTTGTCCCACTGTGACCTGTGTACGACCCGTGAACCCTCCAGGGGAGTGTTGCCCGGTCTGCACAGGCATTTGTTTGCATCACGGGACAGAATATCAGTCCGGCTCCTCCTTTACTTCGCCCTCTGACCCCTGCTCCTCGTGCTCCTGTTTGGTCAGTTTGATAATTATTATTGTTACATTACTATAATTTTAACTCATAAATACATTCTTTCTCCGACTTACCACAGCACAACTTTTTAATTCCTTTTCTCGTATTCCACATTTTTCCTCGGGTCAGAATGAAGTGGTGAACTGTCAGAGGAGACCTTGTCCAGTCCAGTGTTCCCATCCCATCCCGTCAGATACCTGCTGCCCGGTGTGTGACTCCTGTCTGTACGAGGGCGTCGTCCACCCTCACGGTCACACCTTCACACCCTCGAACCCCTGCCAGCGCTGCACCTGTGTCCGAGGCACCGTCACCTGTGTCCCCCTCGTCTGCCCACCAACACCATGTGCCAGACCCATTACCAAGCCAGGACAGTGTTGTCCAGAGTGCTCAGGTACTTCATGAAATGTTTGCCTGAACAACATTGGTAGAAGGGTTGGTTTTAAAATGTATTTTACTGTAGATTACAGAAAACATGACCTTAAATGTATTCCATTAGATTAGTCAAAGTGAGTAACATATTTTTAATACTTTGGGTTACTTCAAGTTGTCTTACCTTACAGTATTATTCCATCTAACAGTGTGAATGAATGTGGCATTCACATAGTGCTGTGATCTAAAATGGACTGAACCCAGGACTCGCTCTGAATATAAATGAACACTTACTGTAGAGCTGCAAGTATATGTAGACACAAAAGCAATGTGATGTTTTGTCTGGCAAAAAGCTTTTCCAGAACTTTTATTTTGCACGGCAGCAAATTAGAGTGAAAACAAGGGGCTTCTGGGAAATGAGTGATGCCTTTTGAATTTCAGAGCAAATGATGCAGATTTTAAAAAAGTAAACCCTTTAAGTAATCTACTTATTTTAAGCATGCAACTGCATTCTGAATATTATTTAAAGTGTAAATGTGTTTCTGTTAATCCCTACAATATGTTAACCTAGAAACTAGCAAAAGTTGTGCTCTAACTCTGTCTTTTTTGACCATTTTAAGAAACATCCTCACTTTTTCCCTTCTCTCTCTTTCTCTTTCGTTCTTTGGTCTCAGTGTGTATGTTGGATCAACAGGAGTTCAGCGAAGGCCAAACGTGGACACTGAGTTCAAACCACTGCTCTACCTGCACCTGCCAGGTCTGACTCCTCAATCCATGTGTCCTCCTCTAAATTTGCACTCTTCCTTGTTTAAATCCTAATCTGTCTTGAGTATTCCAGGCAGGTGAGGTACACTGCGCGGCTCCTGAGTGTCCCAAGCTGCCCTGTATGCATCAAGTGACAGACCCAGGAACCTGCTGTCCTCGCTGTAGAGGTAAACACTGAAGACCGCTCAAAGGTTTAACGGTAAGAGGAGTAAATACTTACTTAATTATCTGTGTCAGGTTGCATGTATGGCGGAGAGGAGCATACTGAAGGCAGCAGCTGGTTTGCAGACTCCACCCCCTGTATGACCTGTATGTGTGTGGATGGGGTGACGACGTGCTCTGAAGTAAGATGTCTCTCTCCTTGTAATAACTTCATCAGTGTTCCTGGGGAGTGCTGCCCTGTGTGCGCTGGTAAGCAGTCACAGAACCTCTCTTTTTGGTACTGTTTCTTCAAAAACATTTGTGAAATTGTCTAAAACTCATTATTGTAGGGTTCACTCTTCGGTGTTTGTGTGATACTTTTGTTTGAATGTTTTTGAGCAGACTGTATATTTGAGGGGAGAGTGTATGGCCCAGGAGATAGTTTCCATCCAGCCGACGACCCCTGTCAGATCTGCACTTGTGAGGTATGATAAAACTAAAGCCAGAACTCGAACTTTACTGCGTTTTCTCAGTTTAGGTGGGGTTGACTACAACACTAAGTAGAACAATAACAATTTAAAAAAGGAAATATTAATAGTAATAGTGGAAGCCATAATGCAACCTTTTTGTTTCCCAGGTGACGCCAGATGGAGAGCAGCACTTGAGGTGTTATCGAAAGCAGTGTCCCAGTCTGGTCGATTGTCCCAAGAGTAACATCTTGTTCTCCGGTCCAGGCTCCTGCTGTCCCGTCTGCGCACGTTAGTACTACACTGCATTTTGTTATAATCTGTGTTAAAACTGCTCTGCACTAATAATGACTTCTGTAACATTTGTGTATTTGTTTAGAGCCTCTCAGTAACTGCACCGCTGCGCTGATTGGCAATGAGGTCTTGGCCACAGATGACCCCTGTTTTACCTGCCAGTGCAAGGTAACGTAGCGACAACACCTCTCTTTTGCTACGTGGGTCAAATATTTTAAGGGATATTAAGTGGTGTTTGAACTTTTTAACTACAGATTGTGAATGTGTTTACTACAAATAAAGTAATGACATATATAACTGGAGTAAACATCAAATCTGACATTGCTATTTGGGTAAAATAAAAGGGGTAAAATATCATCATACAGTGTTTCTTATTTGCCCTTTTTGCCCATGTGAAGTCTCAGCACCTAGCTCTAACCTTTGACCTGTTGTTACTGTTACCTGTGTCTGTGGTTTAGGACCTGACGTGGACCTGCCTACACCAGATCTGCCCTCCACTTACTTGCCCTCCTAATGAACAGTTCTTTGCCCCAGACTCATGCTGTCCTGTATGTAAAGGTGAGATAATACCACATCTCATCCCTTATCTCTGTTCTCTGTGGCTTTAAAAAGTTTTATCGGTATTTAAACGTCCATAACTATGCGGATTCTCTTGTGTTTGTAATGCAGATTGTGTGATTGAAGGCCAGAACAGACGGGTGGTCAATGGCAGCAGCTGGACCGACAGTGATGACGACTGTGTCACATGTACCTGTAATGTGAGTCTAACAGAAAGCCTTAAACAAGTCATGCGATGCTTCAGCTAAGTGTTAGAAAATGTATCAATTATATACAGAATTAGAGATGGCAGAATAGAAAAGATTAACCCTGCATTACACTCAATAAATGCCACGTAAGTCTTGATAGAGACACTACTTCAAAGCAACTTATTTTTTCTGTGTTTTGTTCTTAGCTGGGCTATATTGAGTGCAGCATCGAAGAATGTTTCTCTGTTGTTTGTCTGGATGGCCAGAAACAAGTGAAGATTCCAGGAAAATGCTGCTATGAATGCCAAGGTATCAGCAAACACATGAAGCAGCCAAATGTGTACAGTACGCTGTCAGGCCCAGTTATGTTTCATTTATGTGTGTGTGTTTTTGTGTGTTGTAGAGTCAGGAGCGTTGTGTTTGTACCAGGGAGTAGAGTATCAGTCGAATGAACAGTGGGATGTGGATGAGTGCACTAGCTGTACATGTGTGTCTGGAGATGTACACTGCCACAGTGAGCGCTGCCCTCCCCTCACCTGCGCAACAGTCAGTATAACACAACACTCACTCTTTCCCAGTGTTACATCATAGTCTGAAGTGTTCCCATGGTGCCTCATTGTTCTAACAATTTAGTCTGCGGAGACAAATTAAATGTGTGACATTTCGTATCAGACTTAACACTCTTTTTTTTTCACCTGGCGTCATCATACAGTAGTTTCACAGCCGGTGTGTGTGTGTGTTTGTGTATCTGCTCCCAGGATGAAATGCCAGCGGTGATCCCAGGTTTGTGTTGTCCCCATTGCCTTCCTCGTCCAGCCACATGTATTGCCTTCGGCGACCCTCATTATCGCTCCTTCGATGGCCGCATGCTGCACTTTCAGGGAGCGTGCACTTACGTCCTGGCACAGGACTGTGAAGGTGGAGACTTTAGGTGAGGTAGTCACCATGGTTACCCAGGCAACTGCTACAGTATATACAGTTTATTCATGAAATGTGATGAAAAGTTTGAAATGTAATGAGTTGATCTACCTTTACCCTTATGGAGAGTAGCTTTACTTTCAGTTGGAATGGCAGTGGTTATTTTGGGGTCGGTTTGCAAAAATATCCCCTTTTATGGTGCACAGCTACGAAAGACTAAAATGTATACTTTTAAAGGAGCTTTTGAAATCAATTCCCTCTGTATGTTTCAATATCTTATTGTCTTGCCCATAATAAGATATTGAAAAGCAAAAAATGTCAATAAACTACACCAAATAAGCTTTTCATGTGACCTTTCAATAAAGAAAGAAGAATTAAAATATTCATAATAAAATGTTACGTTATTAAGCTGCTTTGTCCTTTTCTCACTGAATCCTATTTGTTTGTACAGTATCCATGCCACAAATGACGATCGAGGGCGCAAAGGTGTTTCCTGGACTAAAGAGGTAACTGTGTTCATAGGAGATGTCACAGTGCAGCTACTCCAGGACTGGGTTGTGAAGGTTTGTATGCAAATTTAATACAAGTTTGTTTGTACAGTCACGTTTGTGTCGTGTAGCTATTCAGCCATTTTTCTACTCTTCAGGTCAATGATGAGGTTGTGACTTTGCCGTTCCTCAGAGAACCATACATCTATGTAGAACGCCAAACCAACACCATCTTACTCAATACTAACATTGGGTTAAAGGTACATTTCTCCTCATTTATCTCTTTCTTCTTTAATATGAATAATGCTTGATTGGATATATAGTTTTATCTGCTTCATCACCAAATATGTCAAAAATCTTAAACCCCCTTTTGTCCACCTGTAGGTGCTGTGGAGTGGTCGCTCACACTTGGAAGTGAGTGTGCCAGGAACCTATAAGGGCCACACCTGTGGCCTCTGTGGAAACTTCAACAATTATTACCAGGATGACCTTCGAATGCCCAGCGGAAAAATTAGCCTATCCGAATCTGACTTTGGCAATAGCTGGAGGGTAAAATGAAGACACAGAGACACAGTGAAGATATTTGAAAATTGTCTTTAGGAGATAATGAACAAATTAAACAAGTGCTTTTATTTTCAGGTCACCAATGGTAGCCATTCTCTGTCATCCTGTCGACCTGGTGAGGATGTGGACCCATGTAAGGACGCAGGCTACCAGGCCAAAAAGGGAGCTAATGCTCGTTGTAAGGTCTTAAAGTCATCTGTCTTTAAGCCCTGTCATCGTGTAGTGCCTCCTGAACCGTGGTATGGAGCCTGTGTGTATGACCTCTGTGCCTGCGGAGCCAATACTGATGAGTGTCTGTGCGACACCCTGGAGGCCTACGCCAGCCAGTGCAGGGAGTCTGGGGTCATCCTGCAGTGGAGGAGCCCTTCACTGTGTGGTGAGTTGAACACACATTTAAACAAGCAGTTCATGGATGTAAACTAGTAGGATAAGGGCTAAAGTTTGATAAGTGTAATTTAAAATGAATTTTATTTGTAGATTTAACACGTAAATTCTGACTCCAAAGATCCTGAGTAGAACGGAAATCTACCTCTCTTCGATTATGTTATGGCTCTTGAATGTTGTATACAGTGAACCAAGAGTTGATGGACAGTTTGTGATCTGTGATGTTGGGCTATATAAATACAAACTGGCTTGAACGTGGCTTTCATCCCCTCAAGCAAAGCACAACAGTTTAGCCTCTAAAGATGAAAGATGGAAAGCCAGTATTTCTTTGTAAAAATGTAGCCTTATTGTTGTCTGATTCCTGCACTTCCTTCTGAAAACCAGTAGAGGTCGGCAGAAATCACACCCTTGAAGCCTCATTTGTTCTCAGTCTCTCTTTCTCTGTCTTTCACAGCTGTGGGCTGTCCGGTGGAGAGGGGCTTCGTATTTGACGAGTGCGGTCCTCCGTGTCCCGTAACCTGTTTTAATGTTGATGTACCACTGGGGGTGATAGAGAACCACTGCTTTAAACCCTGTGTCCCAGGCTGCCAGTGTCCAGCTGGTCTGGTTTTACACAACAACTACTGCATACATCCAGAGAAGTGCCCCAGGATCATACATGGAAAGCCCACATAACGCTGCTCACTTTCTAGTGGAGACTTGTACACATACATGCACTGCGACCTCCAATAACCTTCAGCCCACCCACAGACTGCATAAGACTTCTGTTATACTGATTAAGATGGAAATGGAAAAACATCCCTGATGACTGTTGGATTCTTATCCTGACTGAAGAAAACTACTGCATTTCTTGGTACTTTTCTACACATTTTTAGATATGAAAATGTAGCACTGAATGTTTATATCACACAAGGGTTATCGTTTTAATTTGTTAACCTTTCCAATGACCATTGCCTGTTTTGTTTTATAAAATAATGCCCACACTCTTTATTATTTGAACAGTATTATTAACTACCAAATGAGCATATGTTTACTGTACAGTTTCCATTTCAGCACTGTGTGGTGTCAAGTAGTACACTGTATGTACAGTAAGCCACATAATCTCAGGTAGTCATTTTCATCATCCATTTTAAATAAACAAATGTTTATTGTAACCTTACAATTGTGTTGTCTCATTTTTGTTTAAAGACAAAAGAGGATTATAACCTTAACCCTTGTGTCGTCTTTACTTTTGAGATCCTCTGGTCGACCTCGGGTCATAAACGGGTCGTACTGAGGTGTTAGATTGTGTATGTGATGTAGAGGTATTGATCTCTTTGATGTGCAGGTGTGAGACGTATAGTGTGAGAAAATGTTTGATGTTTAGAATGTTATGGAATCACATTCTAAACAAGGTCTTTGAAGGTGGTCACATGACAGAGGGTAAAGACTGACATCAAACAATAGATTAAAACAATGTAACATTATCTGTGTGTGTGTTTATGTCTGTTTTTGTGTGTGTGTGTGGACATGTTTCTGTGTGTCCCTGTGTATGTGTGTTAAACTGACCTGAAGGTCCCCATATGAAGGATGTAAATGTGTGTGGTATAGTAGCATGTGTGCTCAAATTTGTATTTTTTTTCTGTACATGTTTATCACAGAAAATGAGCTAAGGCCATTGAGTTTCAGGTAGAAAAAATGTATACTTGTGCCCTATTTCTCTTAAGGTATCGAGAGCCTCACTGTAATACCACACTGTGAAAATACTTTTGGTGATATGTTGGTTTTCACCAGACAGAAAAGAAGTGAATAATTGTCATCTGAAAGGTAAGCTGTTGGACAAATGCAGTGGAGTAAAAAATACAATATTCCCCTCTGAGATGTAGTAATGCAGCTGTATAAAGTTGATTAATATGGAAATATTCACATGAAGTACAAGTATCTCATTTAGAATTAAGTACAGTACTTGAGTAAAAATATTTCAGCCACTGAAAAATACAATGTGTTTTGTGTGAGATATACTGTATGATGACTTTCTCCGTATGTGACAAGTTTACAGGCTGGGATCCATCAACTTTCACTAGTAGTTCAATGTTACAGGATCCTTTTCACGCAGGTGTAACCTGTCACATGGTCATGTATCACATTTCACTCCTCTCTGTCTCCATCTGACAGATACACTGTCACTTTTGTTGCCTGGTAACCTGATACAGCTGTTGTCCAGAGCACTGCAGTAACCATAGTAATAGTATATATAATTGATCAGCCCACAGTGGTGAAAACATGGAGCAGGTAAGCTCTTCTGATGTTGTGTGGGAACTACATTTGTTTTCTATGTATATGTAAATGTAACAATGACTGTCTTCGTGTTTCCATTCAGGACTGTATCACCGGCCTGTACCAGTCTCTGGGTTTGTCTGTCGGAGAAAAGTTTTCCACTGAAGATGTGAGTCACCTCTACTGCAAAGTGTTTCATGTGCCATCAGACATTGATGAAGCATATATGGCAATGATGAAGGTAACAACTTTATGTCATATTAAAACAATCAACATTATCAGAGCAGCTATGGTTTGATCTTCATTCATGACATGACGTGCGTCGCTCAGATTGCAAGAGGTGACAACAGCTGGTCTTGTGTGGGTGAAAATGTTTTGGATGTTCTCCTAGAAATGGAAAGAGAAAGGGAAAAGAAGGAAAAGGTACTTCAGTGAAATTATGTTGTTTGAATTTTATATGACTGTGTCTGATAAATCAAATGACCAAAATCAAGTTTTTTTTTTTAATTAATAAGAGTCAATATTATGATCTTCAGCTGTACTGGGACCTCCAGCTGTTAAATATGGGTAATCATCTCAGCACTCTACATATGATGGATGCACCCCTTACCACTGATCATCACATGCTGTATCAAAAACGCGCAGACCTAAATATTATCAAAGCAGCTCACAGTCAAATAGACTCCCTACAGTCCTGTACGATCGACACAAAGAGCTTACAGGTATGTGTTTGGAGTGAAGCACAGTTTCCCGTGTACGGAGGCAGTCGCTCTGTTCATCACTTGGCCCTCTTTTAATTTCCACCCACAGTGGGAACAACGGGTGGGAAAAAAAGAAATGCAGTGGAGTGCGAGGGATGTGAAGAGGCTAAAGAAAGCACATAGGCAGCGCTGGGCCAGGTAAGCATGTTGAATTTACAAAGCGGAAAAGTGAGCCAGGTTGTCTGCAATAATTACTTAGGCTGCAGGAATTTTTACTTTTACTAAATAATTAATAAAATTACTCAGTTCTTGGAGGGATTTTAGAGACTGAAGATACAAGTATAACTGCAAAACATAGTGTGATCTAGGAAGAAAACGTAAAAAAGTAATTATCCTTTAAATGAAATACTGGATGTTTACTGTTACTTAGTATTTTCAGACTGAAAATTGTTCCCAAAAAGGATTTTTAGAAACATTAACACTTGTATACAATGTTACAAGGCACAACTCATTCATTGTTGACTCATCATTGTTTTGTTTACAGCATGATATCGATGCGGATCTGTGTTTTTTATTTTTTTCATTTTTTTGTGCGTTGTTTTTTAGACTAGTTGTAGAGGGTGTACAAAGCATATTACCCTCTCCTTGGCAAGGACAAGAGGTCAGAGGTCACGCCTGGGGCTATGTCTCCTTGTCCGATGTTTTCCTTTTGGTGGAGGTGAAGTATGACGTGGTGGCCCACATGCTTTACACAGAGATGCTTCAGGAGCACTACAGTAAGGAAAAGTCACAGCATAACAGAATGCAATCTCCTAAATTTAACTACGTCTTTAGAAACTGGTCCGGACGCTTCACATTCCTGTATTTTTGATTCCACAGCTCTGAGTGTCTGGGAAACCCTGCTGCCATGGCAACAATGCGAGGCAAAGGAGGGGCTAGGGGATCTTGCAGAGGAGGCTGTGGAGTCAGGTGACATGCTTCGCTTGGCTGAGCTCCCAGGAGCATTCAAGATATACAGGTAACATACATGTAGCAAGAATATATTATGACTTAAAAATGAAATTAAAAAACTTAATGTGATCTAATATCACAACAATCAAAAAAGCAAAAAAAAATAAAAATAAAAAAATCTATTCAGAGAGCAATTATTTCTGTGTGTGGTTTACTTTACATAATACATTACAATCCTCTGCTTTTTAATGGATCTCAAACATAAGCAGTGCAGAGGCATAAATTCTTTTCTTGCAGGTTCCGGGAACAGTCCTGGTCTGCCATTTCTTTCTTGTGTGAGTTAAACACACTTCGTCAACAAGAAAAGAACACTCTGGCAGCCCTGGGAGAGAGGTACGCATCACGTTTTAAATCACATTTTAATCTCTTCAAGCCATCAGTAGGTCTACACAAAGTCACGATAACTTCATATGAATAAATATTACATAAATATCTACTATCCGACAAAATATCTCATTACCTTATCTACTCGCTGTACAAATTTAGAATAAATTTAGTATAAAAAATGCTTTCCCCTTTTCCTGAATGGTTGGATGAATTATCTTTCCCCCTCTAGGCTGGATAGGGAGACTCTGAGACTGCTGTGCCTGTATATCAGGTTGGCCACTCTCAAAGCTCAGAGAGAAAAAATGTCCTACAGTGCTCTTCTGGCAGCTCGACAGTCCTGGGAGACTTGGTGAGCCAAAACACAGACAGTGAAAATAACAATAACTATATAATTCAAACGCACTCACTCTCGGTGGCTTTAGACCAGTGACTCTTGCTGCCTCTCTGTCTATATATCTATTCAGGCCACATGTTAATAGTCCACTGAGAGCCGAACAGGCTGCTATGTGGCTTCGGTGTGAAGACAAAGAGCAGAAGGAAAAGTTCATCTCAGTATTACCAAAGCAGGTACAGCACATCTGACTATGGCCCATCAGTTCTGAGACATACACAGTACATTATGTCATTGCATACTTCTTCAGAGATATACATTCTTAACTTTGTGGGATACAGCTTTCCTCCATTACTGAGTTATAAAAAAATGTAAGTGTAAGTATTATCAGCACAGAACAAAAAATACTTGCCCGTGTCCCAGCAGACAGTGCTGCAGCTGCTGGTGCTGACTCAGGAGGAAGAGAGGAAGAACCTGGTCAAACTGGTACACAGGGTCTCCCCAGGGGATCTGCAGAGCCCAGGTTGCACAGAGCGTCCAAAAGAAGGTAAATCAATGGTTTTTTTTCAGATGCTTGTTTGTAAGAATTGGGTTGCTTTTTTCAATGAAACTATTCACGCTTTCCGAACAGAAAACAATCAGAACTATGGTGATTTAAGGAATGCTTGTATAAAAAGGCTGCAGCAAATCCATGCCAGTCTGCAGACTCACAATGCCACTCAGACCCCCCAGCTGGAAGACTGTGCCCAGCTCCTCCTTATACATCTGATGGAGCTGCAGGAGGCCCAGGCTTCTGCATTACTGCCAGCACTGATTGACAAAGTGAGTGAAGATAGTCACAGCATTCAGTCCAAGCAATGTTCTCTCCTTTACACGATAATGTAAATAATAATGTATGTTTGTTAGAGCACACGGTGTGTGGAAGCTCTGCGAGATGAGTGTGAATCCAAACTTCAAGCACAGTGTCTAACCAACCTGCTCCAGCTCCTGACCTCAGATGCCCCACTTGGTTCACATTCCACACAAATGTCTGACTCAAACATAACCCAAAACAGCAATAATGAGCAAATCACAGCTCAATCCTGCTGCGGCAGACCAGCCACAGCCCAAAACATCAGTGCAGCTGAAACTGAGGCAGTTGATTCAGTTGGAGGGGCGAGAGTGCAAGCTGCAGATGGCACTGACAAACAGGATGTCTGTACAGGTACTGCAAATGTGACAAAGTGTGTAGAAACATGTCGATAACAAAGTTACAATATACTTTGTATTTCCCAAAGGTTGTGGGGCATTCATGGAGGACCTGCCCTACTTGGAGATCTTGTGTGTGTCAGATGCAACAAGTAATACTCTCAGCGGTCTCGCTTCAGAAGGAGGAGCCGAGGAGGTGGAAAAGGTCGGTGCAACAGCGAATCCCCAGAGCTATGAGAAACAGGGCTCTTTGATCACACTTGCCTGGAGCAAACCACTAGATGATGTCAATGACTGTCGTGCAGAGGCTGCAGCTGGAAGCACACCACAGAGTCAGCATGATGAGTGCAATACGAAGACTGAAGTCCAGCCCGGCGACCTCAGTGACACAGCTGAACACACACTGTGTGAGGAGACTTTGGTCCAGTCTGCTTTGGCAGGTGACACACAGTCAGCAGACCAGCAGTGCAGCACAGAAGAGAAGGTACTTCTCTTGGATTAAGGTTAAGTAGACCATAAAACACATGTATTGTCATTCTGTCACATGAGATTCTTTTCTCTTCTATCCTCATTAGTTGACCCTGAATAAAAGGCCAGTGGCTGATAAGTCAGTCAAAGGAGGTGAAGTGCAAATACATGCGTCGGTGGCAGAGACCCTGCAGGTCACACAACCAGCTTTATTCATAGACTGTTGTAAGACGGGCACTGAAAACTTCTGCTCTGGCACATCCAATGAGACGGCTGATATGAACACAATGGCAGGCGATGAGGAAATATGTCCCACTGTAACAGATTGCGAGCTGTGGGACCTGAGGGGGCCCGGACTGGCTCACACTGATTCTTCAGACACTGCAGTAAGTCAAATGTTACAGCCAGAGCTTTTAATATTACTGCATACGATTATTTGCAAATTTGACATTACACGTTCTTGTTTTAAAGTTACACAGTAGCTCCTCGGAGAGAGCGGTAACGAGGGAATCCACACTGACGGAGATAGAACGAGCCAGAGAGCCAGTGTCAGCAATGGAGAGAGAGAAGACGATGCGCAGCCTGGTGAACATGCAAAAAAAGGTGGAACAGAGGCAGCAGAGGGACAAAGAGAGGCAACTGCTGAGGGTAAGAGGAAGGTGAAAAGAAAGTAGTAGTAAATGAGTATTCATATCACCGACACGTCACTGTTGGAACACCGTTTGTCTTAAGGTTCAGGAGCGGCTGTCGATCATCCAGAACAGAAAGGCAGAGGAAGACCTGCTTGGCCTGAAACACACAGAGAGGCTAAAGCATCTCACACATGATCTACCACAGGTAACGTGTACTGAGGGGGTCTTTGTGTATCAGTATATACTTTTGGGCTTGTCTACCATTACTGTGTTTTAGGAGGACAAAAACCAGCAGAAGACGGTTGTCAGGGAGCGACTGGAGCAGTTCAGAAGAGAGCGCTCCTATATCATGCAGTCCAAACGAGACAAGTAAGTGAATTTACCGGATTATGCAGCAAACTCTTAAATCATCGCACCCATTCTCTTTATGCTTTCTTTCTGCTTTCTAGGAACACTGCAGGATTTAAGGAACTCCTGGGTCCTGTAGCCCAACAGAGCAGAGAAACAGAGGACGATGCAGACTGAGATATCACGCCAGTCGAAAATTAAAACTTATCCCATGTTTTCATAGTGGTTGTCCATACTTTAACACAAGCTGTACTTATTTTATTATTTCCCATCACAAAGCAGCATCAAAATGTACAGTTTCCTAATGGTTCAGAGTGTTATCAAGCAAGTGTTTTAAAAGTCATTTCTGATGTGATTTTCTTTTGTGTTTATTGTAACAGTGGCGACTTTTCTGTCACACGGTGAAGGTTGTGCATATGAAATAAGGCAAATCAGAAAACTTATGGTGACTGTTTATTATACAGTTTAATTATCTTGACAAACAGAAGCATTAACAGTAATGTAATTTATCAATCATCCCCTTAGCTGTGTACACATTATACCCCTGTAGACTAAATTACATACACAATGAGTCGCAAAGGTGCGTGTCAACCGTCTACAGAGCTTCCACGAACTCTCCTTCGTGTGAAAGTAACATTAATATCAGCATAGATGGCCGTTGCTTATGTGACTACAAGAAGGACACTGCTGTAGAGTTTGAATGCACCAATGGACGAGGGCTATATTTACAGGTCTATGGGGATGGGATTATTAACATGTCAAAGGACATTTTGGCTAACAACTTGACAAAAGGTAGATGAGTATAATACAGAGGGGTTGGTGTGAGCCCAGTGGTATTCCTGCAAGAGAAGGGGATCTCTCGGCCCTGGTGAGTGGAGGGTGAAAGACTGTCTACACACTGAGGGGACCTCAGCAAATAAAACATTCACTTCATTGCTCTTTAATTGACTGTATATAATGTCCAATCACACTGCAGTCCAACACAAAGCAGGAACACCTATCACGCTAACAGGCCAGAACATTCCGCAGCAGCTCGGGCACACTGAGCTACTACATTGCAAACAAACATACGAAGTACACAAGTATGTCATCAACTCAAATGATGAGTATACAACTTAAGTTCAAGTTCTGCGGTCTCAAACACATTAACATTCAAACCAACAAAGACAAAAAAAAAAAAAAGCTTTAATTTAAAACTATGAAAACCTTGTGCAGGCTGACAGGTGCTATACTGAGGGCTTTAATATTCTAGCAATGTGACAGCTGGAGACTGAACAGAACCTGCAAATCCCATTTTCAAAACGTTTACCTTAAAGGATGAGGTGGGTTATTAAAATGTGCGGTTCTCAGCCTGCTGTGCAGAGGACATTTTTATTTCTGTAATCAGGTCAGCTCTAACATCTGCAGGGCACTTTGATTGTAGTAACACACTGAAAAGTACAGAGACGTGGTGTCAGACTTCTCTGTAGTGTCCTAACCTCCAGACTCTGCATCTACGTGTGCAAGATCTTCAGCAAAAAGCAGCATGCGCTTGTGTGTGATAGACTAAACTACACCTTATACAAGATAGTCAACAGTATTTGCATTTTATACACTAGACTGGTGTTTCCCACAGTGAAAGGTAAAAGCCTAGGATGAAAACAGGGAGGTTCAAGTCACGTTCAGTCAGTGAACCTCTGAGAATGGGACCACCTTCCTGCTGGAGGCTTTGATGAGCACTACTGTCCATAAACATAAAATGGTCATCACTCGTCCAGCATTTCTCTGAATTATGGGCACCATGGAACTGAGGAGGGTGGAAAGATGTGTATGTGTCTTTGTATAGCTCTCTTTCATAGTAATCATGAAAGGAGAGAAATGTGCATGTATGTGCGTCAAGTCTTGAATGGTGTCAGCAATGAGACTCAAAGGATGTTCATGTGTATATGCATTTATATGTGTGCACGTCTTTATGAATGAGTCTTTCTACTGGTGTGCACACTGCACGCCTGGGCCATGATGACCCCCTTCCTCATCAGAACTATCATTGTAGGCCTCTCTTCTGGCTCCACCTCCTGAGCCTTGACTCCTGTCGAAATCTGTCAGGTCGACTTCCTCGGCATCTGCTGCAATAACAGGATTTTCAGCACGAGCAGGCAGCAAGCACTCCAGTTCCTGAAAAATCAGGTTAACAAAACATACAATAAATGGTGAAACAATAATCATTAGAGGGCATATCAAAAGCGTTTATTGATTCCAACTCACATTCAGTTTTTCCGGGCTAATCCAGTTGTTTTCAGGGAACTGGACGTCAAACTTGACGTAAAGGTCTCCTTTCTCAAACGGGTTTCTGTATTGAGGCATTCCTTCTCCCTTCACCATTCGAATACAGCCTGCCATACAAACACACACCCACAATAAATCTTGTGTTACATTATGAGGCCTTGGCTGCTCTACACACCTTATGAATCATCTATGAATTATATATTTGACCTTGATGTTTAGAAGCTGTGAACCATATACTGTGACATAAGTGTCAGGCAATCAAAAACATCACATTGCAAGAACCACTTAAGAAAAGTTAGGTGCATATATCTATGACAACATTTCACAGGCTGTTATCTGGATTTTTTTTTTTTTTAAACAACTAGTTCTGCTTCTCCACGTTGAACAGTAATGAAAATGCAGGTGTATGCCTAAAATCCAGGGTAAATAACCTGACATTCTGTGAACAAACCATGGTGAATGGTGTACTACAGCCGCCATCCGGGAACTATAGACTTTATTCACGATGGCTTGTTAGCTGAAAAACTGGCAAAGAAAGCCAACCTAGCTGTCCCACTGAAAATCAACAGCATTTGTACTGTTTTCGTACTGCGGGCCCAGAATAAATTCATCTTAAAAACGGGGGGGGGGGGGACAAAACAGTGTGGTATGAAGATATGTTTACCTGGCTCGATGACCTTGCCAGGTGGGTATTTGACAAGCAACTGACGTCCATCAAGGTGTGTGACTGTCATCTGGAAACCACACAGAGCTTCAACCAGGCCAATACGCTGGACCATGTGAAGGTCACTGCCATCACGCCGAAATTCCTGATTTAGATAAGAATCCAAAATGTTTATGTTTATTTTAATAAAATACTGTATATCTTGATTAGCAATAAATCAGAAGAAATACAACATATTCTTTAAAAGGGGCAATTTGTAATTCTTTTTATTTAAATTGTTCAAAACGTAACTAAAATGATCAACAGTGTAAAGAAGTAACTGTTCTGACATTATAACAGAGACGTCAATGCACTGTATTGTGAGATATCTACTAAAGTCAGCACACTATTCGGCTAGCTCTGCCATGTCATGTCATACCGTATTGTATCTCAAGAGGCTTAGTGAGTCACTGTCATTTCCAGTTTGTTCTCAGTCCAACATGAGGGCGCACTCTAACCAAACTCACCTCTTGATGCTGTTGCTCTCTCTTTCCTCGGCAGACTGGCACCCCCTTTCTACCGACTGAACCTAGTGCTAGTGCCTTTTCAAAGTTGGTTCAACTTGCAAACCTTCTAAGAGTGGGTTGCTCACCACAGAAACACGTCATTACATCACTGCATACAAATAACCTCACTGCTTTCCCAGTAACGCTACAGCCAGCATCAAGAATAACAACATTGGTGGTCGACAACGTTTTATAAGTGTTGTTCCTAATTTCACAAACCTACATTTTTACTCTTCTTTGGATTAGACAGACTAGATGCTACACTATCACACATCTGGCCCCCAGCCGTTTTCCTGACTGAGAACCAGTTCTTTAGCTGTTGAAACATGAAGAACTGATTTGGGATTAGGCACCAAGGAGGGTGAAGAGGCTCTGCACCTTTCTTTGTTTGACAGGAACACCACAACTTTCTGGTAAAATACTGTCCCTTTCAGTTGATTGTGGGAAGTAATTTTTAATGTTAATTTTACATATTGCCCCATTAAAGAAAACGCACACGGTACCTCATGTTCTTTCTCTTGCAGCACCAGGACTATATCTCCTGGTTCGATGCCTGGTGCTTGGTCAGCTTCGCCAGAGAATGTGATCTTCTGTCCGTGCCTCATGCCTTTATCCACATGCACCTCAAGAAGCTTAGTCTCCTTACACACCTTATGACCTTCACACTTTCTACAGCGGTCCTTCTCATTAATCACCTCACCTGCACAAACACACACACAGAGTGTTGGTGTTGCATTCATTATGGTACATTATCCATGTTTTTTGCGGAGTCGGTGTGTGGGTGTAGACAGATTATTACCCTCTCCATTGCAGTCTGTGCAGACTGACTGCATCTGTTGGACCATCCCAGGGGCCAGCTGTCTAATCATGATTCTCATACCTCGTCCTCTGCAAGCCACACACTTCTGCACTGCTCCAGCCTTGCCCCCCTGACTAGAAGGCAAACCACAAAACATCAACACTAGCAGAAATTTCTATCCATGCACTGCAAAATTATCCACCACCTCTGCGGCCTTTAAAATTATGGATCAACGCTTTTTTGTTTTTTATAACTAAACCAAAACATTTAGTACACTCAAGTGAACTCACCCATTGCATGCACCACACAGCACATTCTTACTGAGCTGCAGTTTGGTGGTTTTTCCATTGTAGAGGTCTTCAAGGGAAACTCTGTAATACAAAAGGGTTATAAGAGGTGTGCAACAAAACATTATATTTTATCCATGCACTGAAGAACACTAAATGTATCAAAAGAAAATACTTACTTCAGTGGATGCACCATATCATCTCCTCTCCTTCTGCCTCCATTGCGTCCTCTGCCTTGTCCGCCCATGAACCCAAACAGCCCTCCGCCAAAAATGTGAGAGAAGATATCATCCATGCCAGGCCCTCCACCTCCTCCCTCCCGTAGCCCCTGTTCTCCATAGCGATCATAAAGCTCCTTCTTTTCTGGATTTGTCAGTACTTCATATGCAAAACTGATCTCTTTAAACTGAAAAGAAAAAAACAATCAGACACCTGTGTAAGGTACAAAAACATGCAAATGATAGCCAACTAGTTTTGTTTTTGATGAGATCCCCTTCCAAAGGAAACTAGATAAAAAGACAGCCTAGTCCCTTGTCACAGGTTCTTGTAAAATTGGGAGATTTAAGCCACAGACAAGTAAAACACATCAAATACAACATCAAGTAATGCAATTTCTCTCTAGGGAAAAGCCAATTCATTCATTTATACTGTTTGTACCTAGTGCTTACTCAAATTCTTGTCAAAGAGTTCAGCTGTGTGATCGTGGCAAATTTAGTAGACATAATTTCATGCTCCCAATTGTTGAGCAACGGAGTTGCTATTTGTCCTGTTGCTTTGTATTATGTTACTGCCATGACATGTTTTGGTAAATCATACCTTATCTCCAGCATCAGGGTTCTTGTCGGGATGATACTCTTTGGCCAACTTACGGTAGGCCTGTAATAAACCAAAAGTTGACATTAGCACCGATGTGTGAACCCTTTGAGCTCATTTGCCAACTGCTGGTAAATAGCACTGCTAGCAAATCCTTAACAGTATTAACCGCCCTTCATTGGCTTTACTTGTGTGGGCCTGCTGTCAAAAACATCGGGCACTCTAGCAAGAACATCGCTGCTTTTGACATGTCACATTCTACTGTGAGGAGAGCATCAACAAAACCCCATCCGAAAATGCACAAACGCTTCCCCGCCACAGTTTCCGAGACATTAAACGACTGTCGCGTTGTTCTGGGAAACCTTATATTTATTATAATTCCAGTGAGTTATGGGACTGGATTCACTTACTGAATGATGAATAAACAAGAGGTCACAAATATTTGGCACATTGCCCCAAGTCATGAGTGGCAACGGGCGTGAGCTATACTGATTATAAACACTTAGTAACTAAGCTAGCTGTTTGAATGGAGTTTTCCGTACGTGCACAAGCTACATGCTGGCTACGTTACGGTTGACACGAATGCTAGCTAGTGAATAGCTAGCATAAACGTTATCCTAACGTTATTTCAAGAGAAATGTCTAATTTAACCAACAGATCTAACGTCAAAAATGTCCTACAGACGTCTGAAAAAGTAAAAACAAAATGTATGCCCTGCCCCACTTAACTAGAGGAGCTGTTTCGCTAACGTTACTTGGCTTCGTTACTGCCTGACTTGGCGGAGTCTATTTGCTGGACTGTTTCTTCTCGTAGCCGGCAAGCTAGCACACTCGTGGGCACCACTGTTTCTGGATTTCCATTCAGGCTACGGTGATTTCGTCCGCTCGACTGACGCAGGAACGAAAACAGGCATTGTCGGAGATTCGTCAATACAAACGTGTAACTGTAATAAATAACACAGCGCCGCCAGCTGCACAACAGTTATCAAGCTTAGCTTACATTATTGGCTAAGCTAGCCGACTCAACCGCTGGCTACGTAGCATATTTAGCTAACGCTCAGTAAACTAGCTCACGTTGTTTAACGTATATTGTTTTTCAGGCCACAATTCCCTGGCGTCCTCTCTTCATATTTCAATCTGATCTCATCTTAACACATTTCCTCCGGTTTCAGAATGCACGCACCTTTTTTAGTTCATTTTCAGAGGCAGACGGTGAAACTCCAAGGATATCGTATAGCTTAGTGTCCGCAACGTTCGCCATGATGCTATCAGGCTAGCACAGAAAGACCCTCTACGGAGGTTCAGCTGAGGCAAGAGCCGACGCAAGATTCACCGGTTGGGACTGTAGAGCGTTGCCGGATGCTACGACAGACACAAACACCTACTCGGAAACAGATGCCGCAAAACAGAAAATCTATCCCAAAACCAGTTCAAGCGTTTATATACGAATCTGTTTTCACGTATTTTATTTATATATTTGACTTATGCATTGAATAACATTGGTGCTTTACACACGGCGTTTCCAATTAACAATTAGCACGATTTTATTATAACATTGCTGACGCTTTTTTTTTTACCGAAATGTTAGTGTATCTGTGTGCTTATGTGAGATTGAAATGGCTGATAATTAATTTTAGGCATAACAGAGAGTGGTTTATGGGCCATCTTGTTGCTTCTTTAAATGAACAGCAACCAAATCATTTTCAAAAAGAGAAGACCAGTATGTATTGTCATTTATCAATAGAAATATCAAAGCCCAGTCCATAAAAGGCCCATCAGAAGGCATGTGAGGGCCACATTTTCAGCATCACTGTGGATTTTCCTTTAAAAGCCCTGACGAAATACATACGGATGTATATTACTACAACTTTGCTTTTTTTTGGTTTTGCCGTGTAATTATAATAATTACCACTACAATATAATTGTAACAGTATGATTGTAAAAATGTATATTTTTACGTTGTTCGGGTAACAGTGCAGAGTAATGGATTGGTTAGGCATTTTCTAAGTTGACAGTGAATTGGGGGTTTATTTAAAGTGTGTTTGAGAGCGAGTGGCATGTGTATTTATTCGCGAGATTTCGTACATGTGTATTTATTTCGGCTAAGTTTGAGGTCAGGAAGAGAACGACAGTCCCTAAACACTTGACGCACACGCAGGTTTCATGGCTAGAAACTAAAGCCATTTCTAGAAAAAATACACACAAAAAAAAGGGTTTAAATCAAGTTTGAATTTTATTGCATACTCGACCAACTTTTGAAACTTACTTTTTCGGTCTGAATACGTTTGGTTTCAGAGTTAACAATGTATATATAACAGACTTAAGCTTTTTGCTATTTTTTTGGGATGAGCGCAAATAATTGATCCTATGTGTACACACATTTGATGGACAGCCTAACTTTTGATTACGTTTTATGTATCCGCCATTTTGATTTCTAAATCTGACAGATTTTTGTTGCCTGCCTGGCCTACTGAAGTATAATTTGGACAGTGTCAACACAGTCGCTCAGCGGGCTAACCGCCGTGTAACGGTAGTGTAAATGACATTGCAACCGGGAAAGGGGAGTAACGTTAAGCTAACAACGCAGTCATGAACAGCCAGCTATGGGCCTCTGGGTGACCTAACAGCCAAAGTCGCCGAGTTTCCTTTCAGCTTGCGAACGAGGACGAGAAAATGATAGATACAAGGTAACAGTCGGTTGTCTTTTCGGAACAATATATGTAACCTAGCGTAAAGCCCCCGAGCCAGTTTCCTCGCTGTCAAGTGGTCGGAAGAAGAGGCAGCGCTAGGTCTGAATAAGGACATCGTCCGATAGTCTGACAGCCGTGATAAATAACAGACCTGTTAGCTTTTGATATAAACGTGGGTTGTCACTGTTAGCTATTGTCATATTTTTGTGTCGTTAGCAACATGAACGAGGCATTGCTAACGTGCTGTTTTACGACCTGCATGCAAGGTAAGTGAACGGCGGCGTCATGAGGCGGTGAAACGCGCCGAAGGAGGTTAGTAACGACAGATAAGCCAACTTAACTCGAAGTTACGATAACTCTATGGATACGCTAATTAATCCTAAATCGCGCTGGCGTTAACGGTTACCCCGTTATAACTAATACCAGCTGAGAGCTAGCCGTAAACGTTAGCAGCTGGTGTTACTAGGATGCCAGAGGGGCCTGTCTAAAAGCTGACATGCTGCCGTATGAAATTTATATTACACATCTAGCTAGCTAGCTATGAGGAGAGGATGGATTACAGTGTGAGCTCTTAAACACCTGTTTGTGTAGCCTCAAAATGTTGATTGAAGGGATGGACACACCGGGACAGCATATACCGAGGTCATTAATGTTATGCAATCAATTTTACCGATGCATACAAGTGAGCACGATCAGCTCTTATTTATAATGTAAAACAGTACATTTCTCACTTACTGTGAATACTGACATTGGGGCGTTCGAGCTTATTTTCATGCGTGGACACAACCCCAGTATCACGCACGCTGTAGCCCATCACCTGCCATTTAATGGAGAACCGCGTTAATCATAAATCGGTTTTATGAAGATGGATTATTTGCTGTATATGCGGTTTAGTTTGGTTCAGTGGGGGTGTAAGGTGCAGATCACTGTCCTCAAGTAATTGACAGGAGCTGTCAGCATGCCTAGAAACAGTGATAAAACATAGATCCATTCTTTATGTTCAACTCGTCATCTCGTGTTCAATTTGTTGTAACACAGCTAATGCTACACTTTATAGCCACTCTTGCTCAATCCCCACCCCCCACCCACTTGCTGACAAATGTGTTGTCTTTTTTAACAAGTGTTTATATGTGCCACACACATTCGGTAAAGATTTGTTTTGTTTAATATCTTTCTTACTTGAAACATACTTTGCTAATCTGACTTTTGGTGTTTGTTTCCATTCTTGAAGCGACACGGTAATGTAAATACACAGATGTGCGGTACTAACTCAATTACAGATACATTGCTTCCTGCTCTTTGCAGAGAGGAGTGCAAGCCTAGTCTGTGTAATTGCGCTGACTAATTCTTCATTTGGCTCTAAAGAAGACAGAGTAAATCTTCCTGGAAATGGATCCCTAAGATTTATTGTTGCGTTTGTTGTTATTTTCCTTTATCATTACCAATTTAATACAGTTGTCTCTGAAGTGTAGAGGGGTATGAGGTAGTATATCTGGTGTTTGTATGAGTGATGTGGGTGTGTGTTTCATAGTGTCAATTTGCTGATGGTGACTGATGTTCAGGAAATGCAACTGCATTACAGTATGATTTGCTCAGCACACAGTTAATAAAATTGTTGTCCTTCATTTAGTTGTACAAGCATATTGATCTTCATGCCACATATTGTTTTGGTCAACAGCTAAGTGAATCCACCAGTGACGTCAGCCATGTTTTGGAAGTTTGACTTACACACATCTTCTCACCTGGAAGCTTTGCTGGACAAGGAGGATGTCACACTCGCTGAGCTCATGGACGAGGAAGATGTTCTACAGGAGTGCAAAGCCCAGAACAGGAGGTCAGTATATTTTTAGCTTAAACGTGTCAACAGCTTATAAGTATACCATTATTTATTTACTCACTGCAACTTCTCTTCTCTTCATCATGAATTTGTAGACTTCTCCTGTTTTTGTGCCAGGACCAGTGCATGCAGGAGCTGGTCTATATGATTACTACAGAGCCCCCTGCTGGTGTAGAGGAGACCAAGCGTTTCAAGTAGGTGCTGTCATGTAGAATATGCTGATGTAGTATACTCTATCCAGAAAGAATGTGTTATGCTGGTGCTGCGTTTCCTACCTTCCATTTTGTAGTAGCAAGTAAGGGCCAGACTTGGCTCAGATTTATAAAGAACAGTCCAACTATCTGAGCAAACCACTGATAATTCATATAAAATGTTAGAACTACTTAATTACAACTTGGACAATCAGTCTGTGAAAATCAACCCTGTCCCTTCTCAGAAAAAAACAGTAATCATATAAAGGTGGAAAATAAGCACCAGAAAAAATTAAATCTGAGTGGCCCTTCAGGTGTGTTCTGTACACTCATTACAGGTATCCAAATATAGCATGTGAGCTGTTGACATCTGATGTGGGAGTGATCAATGATAAACTAGGTAATGAGGAGCCTCTGCTGGAAACTCTGTATTCCTTCCTGGAGCAGCCGTCGCCGCTTAACCCGCTCCTGGCATCTTTCTTTAGCAAGACAATTGGAAACCTCATCACACGGAAGACTGAGCAGGTAGAGTCTCTCACACACACACACACTTTCACACAGCAGAATCAAAGGGCATACTCAAAAAAGATGACAGTTTTTCCTTTGTGTTGTGATTTAATTCACAAAGGTTGAGGAGCACGTTCAAAAAGATAATGGAAATTGGGAATACTCACACTGGGGATTATCCTCAAGCAACAGTGACTGTCAAGTTTTATTATTTCTCCTGAAATGCCATGCTTTCACTTTTGTACAGAAAAACAGCACACAAATAAGATGTTAAGAGTGCACATGGTCAAGGTCCAGACAACGATATTTTTTTTTTACTGGCCATAAAAGTGCATTTATTTGACTAAAAAGTAAGTGGTAGCAAACATCGGTTCAAAAATTAATATACTGATTCTGCAATGTGATTTAGATTAGCTTAAGCAGTAGCTACACATGTCGCCTTTACTCCATGTCAAATAGCTTTACTTAATAAATGCTGCTTCAGTGCTCATTATCATCATCATCATCAGATTAACTTTTTCTCTCTGCTTTATAATCTCAAATAAGATAATTTAGAGCAAGTTTCCTCATTTCAAGCCTGGGCCCCAGTCCTTTATCTCAGATTGTTTTCGTTACACTCTCTTTCATTTAGGTGATCAGTTTCTTGCGGCGGAAGGAGGGATTCCTGTCCTTGGTCCTGAAGCATATTGATACATCAGCCATGATGGATGTGCTCCTAAGACTTATCAGCTGTGTGGAGCCACCCCCTCTTCGTCTTGAGACACTAACTGTATGAGGCTGATTCATAGTGTGTAACTTAAGGCACTTATATTGTGTGCCGATAAAGTATAATGTGCTATTTTTCTTGACAGTGGCTAAATGAAGAGAAGTTGGCCCAGAGACTTATAGAGCTCATTCACCCAGAGAGAGATGATGAGGTAGATATTAGTATTTTTTATCTCTATCTATATTACCAAGTAAGTCATGAGCAATGCTTGAAAAGACAGGACTGAGGGTTAGAGTGTGTGTTTTTTCACGCAGAGGCAATCCAATGCATCTCAGACTTTGTGTGACATTATTCGCCTGAGCAGAGATCAAGCCAATCAGCTCCAGGAGATGTCACAGCCTGACCCCTTGCTGACTGTGCTGGAATCGTATGTCTGTCAGATACACACACACATTATTTGACTTTTTCTAACAGGGTGTGGAGGTGATAACATATGCCATTGTGTTTATTCAGGCAAGAGTGTGTGGAGCAGTTGCTGCAGAATATGTTCTCAGGAGAGAGGAGTGAGAGCTGTATCATCAATGGAATTCAAGTTCTTCTCACATTACTGGAGATCAGGAGGCCTGTGTAAGTGAGAAATTGAAGCAAACTGTGTATAAATGTTTTTGTTTAGTTTTTTTTTCATTTTACCACTGGGCCTTTTATTGTGTAAAACTCTATCCATATAAACTTTCTCTGCATATGGTTTGCATTTAGTTTTCTGTCTGCATTTATAACAGAGTGGATGGTGTAATGGATGCTCAGGGATTTGAAAGAAGTTACACTGTTAACAGCAGCATTTTGTTGGCCATCCAACCACACCTGAAACATTTCCACCAGCTACTTCTAGAGCCACCCAAGGTACGGAAAAGATAACCTGCAGAGAGATTTGGTTTTTTTTGTTTGTTTGTTCATTACGTTCTTAATCTCAGAGCTTTCAGTGGCTGCTGTTACAATTGAATGGTCCTGATTGCCTTGTGTCATTACATGCCATTACTTGCACATGCAGGAAAATTTGTCAAATTGTTAACACCAGTTTATATTTAGGTTTGCTTGAAGATGGTGCACAGTTTTGGCATTGTAACAACAGTTGCTTGTATAGTTTATTCATCAGTGATTGCCTTATCATGTGGGATTTTAATATCAGTTGCAAGTTATTTATGATATATACTGTATGTTGTGTAATGCTAGTCACATTCAATTTGGAAAGCATCAAAGAATGACGTTGAGAACATGTAGATGTTTTAATTTGGAGCCAACATTTAATGTGCACATGTTTTTTTCAACAGTTCTATTTGTTTGACTTATATGTTGCTAACTTTGCTGCACTGGACTTGCAGCTGTATAATGAAACAGTGCTAGACCTCCAGACAGTTATTTTCTAAATGTCTCCAGGCCCTAAACCTGTTCACTCTCAGGAAAGCATGTGTGTTTCGTTCATGTTTAGCGAAATGCTATGTTGACTACTCTGGGTGTGCTGGAGGAACCACTGGGCAACACACGGCTGCATGTAGCCAGGCTAGTGGCCTCCCTGCTGTATACCAGCTCTGCTAGCCACGCAGTTGTAGCACAGGAACTCTGCCGACTCAATACAATGGACCTGCTTCTGGTAAGATGAGCACACACGCTGCGTTTTTCCTGGATAAAGTACCACATTGAGAAAGTGACAAGTGTGTAATGTTTATGAATATTTTTCAGGACTTGTTTTTCAAGTACACATGGAACAACTTCCTTCACCTTCAAGTGGAGCTTTGTGTTGCTGCCATCCTCCGGCCCTGTGCCCATGAAATGAGACTTCAGCCTGGCTTGGGATCCCAGGAAAAATTCAAGCCTCATCAGGACACGTCACAAGAGCAGGCTTCAATTGAGACACAGGCTTCTGAACCTTCAGTCACCCCTGAAAACTCTGCACATAATTTAATGGTGACTCATGTAGGTATCTGTACTTGTGTTTAAAGCAAGAGGCTCTCCTTGACTCAAATACACTGACTGGCTCTTTCTTTCACAAGTTGTTTCAGCACTGCCACCTTGTCCAGAGGATTTTAGAGGCGTGGGAAGAGAATGATAAAATGCAGTAAGGAACTTCAAAATAATGTATCTGTGTTGTTTATGCTCAAAGGCGGTAGTCTCTGGGTTTCCATAAGTGCTGTTCCACTGTGCTCAGGTCAGAAGGTGGTATGAGAAGAGGGTACATGGGACATCTGACCAGGATTGCCAACACAGTCGTCCACAACCTGGAGAAAGGCCCGGTTCACACCCAGATTAGTAGTCTTATCACAGGTGTGTCTGTAAATACAATTGCATGTATAAGAAAGTGATAATAAGTTAAGTTATTCAATCAGTTGCTTCCCAGATGGGTTATTTTTCTTTTAATGCTTCTGTTCGTGTATTTTTGGATGTAGAGCTGCCAGATGACTACAGAGGGCGCTGGGAAAATTTTGTGGACCAGACCCTATCCGAGACTAATAGGAAGAACACCATAGACCTGGTAAACATACATATATGTACAGGATGTAATGTGGTCTGTAATTATATAAACGAAGAAACTTAAAATGATGCATTTGTAGTGCTGTTTCTCTGATCAGATTGGCAGTGGAAACCCACGTCCTTCATCTGAAGATGACATGGAGAGTCCCTTCCCTAAAGAACTCACACTACAGCAGGTACTCATATATAAGTACAGCTGTTAAACATAGAGAGTGTCTATAATCAACTCTAGTAATCTAATTTAAATTGTAACGTCTGTTCTAGGCCTTTTCTGACTACCAGATACAGCAGATGACAGCTAACTTTGTGGATCAGTTTGGCTTCAATGATGAAGAGTTTACTGATCACGATGACAGCATTGGGTATACTAACACACTTCACTCTCTGTGTGTCAAAGTACTAATTTTACTGTGTGCTGATGGGGAGAATTCTTTTGTTGCAGGGCAACTTTTGACCGTATTGCTGAGATCAATATCAACATTGATCCAGGCCATGACAGTGTGAGTTTATTTAGATTTTTTCATAGTATTTTTATATATTTGGTCAAACTTTGTGTGTCTTTTTGGAATTTGCCTTTTTACCACATCGTTAAACATCTTAGTATGGATTTGTGGCAGAAAAAGTAAAAAAAAACAAAAAAAACAGCTGGCAGCTATAGAGCCACAACACATCACAAGTTTATGACATTCTTTTGGCTAACTTGTTAGAAAACAAAGAGTTGCCTTGGCACACATGTCCAACAGACAAATGATCTCACAAATTTGATCCCCAGCAACTCAACCATAAGATACCCCTTAAAACCCCTTACATTTTATTCAATGCTAACACTGAAAATGTTGTTTAATCCAGGTTTAATCCAGGTTTCTTAGTTAGTTGCTTAGTAGTTCTTAGTTGCTATGCATCATTATGATGATTGTGTTACTATAGCAATATACATAATGTTGTTAGGATATTTATGTTGTTCGCCTTTTCTTTTCAGGCTAATACAACTGTGTTTGAAGCCTGTTCTAAGGATAGGATTCAGCCTTTTGATGATGACGAAGAAGACATTTGGGAAGAGAAAGAGATAAACTATGCAACACAAACAAGGTCCCGTAACAGGTGAGCACACACTACTCAAGAATTCAAATGGTGTACGTCATTACACTTTTAGTTATATATACTATACAACACTATACTATACAACATACAATATACTGTATATTGTATGCAATTTATAACAACGTATATATACTCTATATTGTATGTAATTGTCATTGTAGTAATCAAGCAGAATAAAATATTTTTTGCTTGTTTTAAGGTTTGGTGGATCTCGGACATCCCAGAACCAAGCAGTAAGTAAGGCCTGTGACAGGACCACAGGTTCTGCCACTGAGACCTCTGAGAAAACAACAGACTCAGACTCTGAAGGAGAGGAGTCTAAAGACGACCTGGATCCTTTCTCAAGCCAGTGTCAGACTGAGGCAACAAAGAGTAAGAGTTATTCAGTTACGTGGCAATGCATGTTTATGTACTTTTTTACGTTTGGACTAATCTCAGTGTGCATGTGCTTCGTCAGGCACTGGCTGGGTAGCAGACTTTGGGGAAGTGAACTCAAAGGCTCCTGCAGCGGGAGTGGGTTTCGCTGCCTGGGACAGTCCAGTCTCCCAGCCAACTGCCACAGACGCAGAGGAGAAGGGATGGGCCAAGTTCACTGACTTCCAGCCTTTCTGTTGGTGAGTGTTGCCTGAAAAAATACATTGAGCTGCCATTAGCATTAGTATTTATGTCTGAAAATATTCTGGCGAATGAAAGACAAGTTTCCTCATCAGAGTGACATACTGTATGTCCCCAGCTCTGAAACAGGCCCCAGATGCAGCTCTCCTGTGGACTCAGAGCACAGCGGATCAGACAGCACCAAACCAAACCAGAATCGTGAGTTATTGCATTATATGAAAAAATAAAACATTTTTGAAAGAAGCATCATACAATACAAATATGTGTTAAATGTAAAAAGACACTTTCTCACTTAGTATCTTTAAGCCTCAATATCAGCAACTCGTGCGCAGCGTCAATTCCACGTCAGTCATGGTCCAAGATCCAAATATGAAGGCACAAATATAAAGGCTACTGTATTTGGGCTTTAAAATACTAAATGAGTATTTTTAATGCAAACTGACAACTGTGTAATAATTTAGTACGCATCACCATAATTAATTGTTGTCAAAATCAATAAGTTGTGAATGTTTGGGGAAAAAATAATTATGTCATGACTGGACCCTGGCAATATTGATTATCTCTTTGATAAACTGACATCACCCACAGTCAATGGTGTACAGCCATTTTAGAATCAGATGATTTCCTTTTCTCCGCCATCTGTAGCTTGTGGGTGGAGCGTGTGCGTGGCGAGGAAAGCTCCGCTGGTGGCATCAGACAGCTCTTCCTCCAGCAGTTCAGACAGTGACGAGGAAGAAGGCAAGACAGAGTCCGCATCCACCACAGAGACCATCACCACTGGGGCTGGCAAGGAGACCATTCGACTTACTGTGGACACCAAAAACGAGAGAGCGGTTTTCTCCAGGTCGGTCCCCTCGCCCATACAAAAAAAATGCAGCTGCTCAGTGTTGACTGGTTCAGTTTATCCCTCCTCTTCCACTGTACTGTCTGTGTTTCTCTAAAGGGCTCATGTAGAGGCCCCATTTTCCTTTCCCTCCAAACTTTGTCCTGCGTATTTTACTTCCCCCTTCTTTTCTGTTTTTACCTTCTGACACCTTCCTCCTCCTGTCTGTTCCCTCCTTTCTCATCTCCCCTTGACTTCAGAGTATTCAGACCAGCAGTCAGACGGTATGTTGTGCTTGAGGTTCATTTCTCTGGAGTGTGGAATGCTTTCCTCTAGTTTTATGAAGGTTTTAAAAGACCATTTTAATCAGATGTGCCACGTTTTGTTTTGTTTTTTGCTTGTTGCATTTAACAGGTATGATGTAACAATCCCTTGTACTATAATATGAGGCAGGCCCTATTCATTAAAAGAACATGCTACCCCACAACTAGTGACTTGTAGAGGACCTCTGTCGCATTCTTAGATTTATCTCCTGTTAGTAATATGATTTTGTGACATACAGACCATTTGTCTCTTTGTGGTTGCTAGTTACCTTACTTGCACAATTATTACAAACCCCCTTGCTCTGGTTGCCATATTAATGCCCCTGTATGATGCAAAAAGTTTTCTTTTCAGTCAGAGGATTCATAAAACCAAAGTTAATGCCATTTGTTTTGTTTTGTTTTGTTTTCAGAGCACACACACTACTAACTGTATGTCAGATGGCATGCAATGAACAACAGTTGCTATCCAACATATCAACATCCTAACAAATCAGTGCAAGTTACTAACAGACAGTGCCCCAACAAGCATGCTACACCTAAAGAAAGCATACTTAGAAGAATAGAGTAAGCTCAACACAGACCTAACAACTTTGACTTCAACTCTCTATGATTTGGGCAAAGCCAGCTGGCAAGAATTGACATTACCAGACCTGTGGATGCACAGGTTCCTGTATGTGCTGGTAATCCCCAGTGGTAGCAGATAACTGTAGTGAAATCCAACCAATATGAGCCACTAGCACCTGCACTTGGACTCTATGATATGAGTCTCTTGTCTTTGCTGAAACTTTGTTTTTTGCAGTGAAGCAGACAAGGTGCCACTAGAGGGACTCTCCATCAAAGACAAAGGGAAAGGCAACGAGAAAGAGAGTGAAAAGGGAAAGAAACCTGGAGACTTCCCCAGTTCAGCTACCACCAGTCCAGCAAACCAGTCAGCTGCTGTCACACAGTAAGTATATCTGTGTGGTTTGTGTTAATATGTACACAACAGTATGATTAAGATCACTGCATTAAAGCCCAGTGCTTAAAATCTCCAATAAGCTTTCAAGTTCAGTTTAGAGGACAGGATTCCTGCGACCCTCTCATTGACTATGCTTACATGCACAAAATATTCCACCTTATTGCCTTATTCTGAATAAAGGCGAAATTCCTAATAAGCTGTTTACATGACTAACGAAAATGAATATTCATTAATATTCCTGTTTACATGCAGCCGCGCACACCCCGATTAAAAATAGTGTCTTCCGGTTCACAGCAGTTTTCCACTGGTGGCAGGTATTCCGCTGTGATCCCTGTTTTGTTCCTTCAAACACCGTCTTGAAAAGGCCGGCATTTGATATTTGCTCATATCCATAAACCTGTTGATATCCTCTGTCATAATGTTTAACAGTAGATGTGTTTGGTAAAGATGCATGCTCCAAATAAAAGTCCACATTTCTGGTCAGAAGGAGAAACACACCTACTTATACACATTAAGAAAGAGGACATCATCACGTTTTTGGATATGAGCAAACATAAAAAAGCTGTCCTTTTCAAGAGGGTGTTTGAAAGAATGAAAGAGAAGGCTTTGTTTACAGAGTGGAACATCTGCCACCAGTGAAAAACTTCGAGGGTTTGCACTGCTGCATGTAAACAGGAATATTAGTGGAAGATTAATTTTCGTTAGTAAACAGCTTATTAGGAATTCCGATTTAGGGCAAACAGTGCAATATTTTGTGGATGTGAACATAGTCAATGATGATTCTTTTGACCCGTAAACCACAGGCGTAATTCTGTTGTGTCAGTGGTGGTTCTATGCATCGTGACATGTTGGTCTGATTCCTAAATGCAGTAAAGACTTAATTAATGTCACCCATTACACTTTTTTTCAGGTTAGGCAAACTTGGAAACTCTTGTTGTTTAGAAAAGTGTTTTAGTGTTTTTCAAGTTATCTCTTATTCCCATAGTTTGAGAAATCTTCCTAATGGTTATGACATTTTATAACCACATACTTAGCTGAGATCTGAACAACAGTGACACCCACAGGCAGATGCAGATTGCTGGGGAGCACAAATAAGTGTTATCAGTATAGTGAGTACGGAGAAAAAGATACAAAAAGTTTATGGGAATCTCAAAATTCTGATCTATGTGAACTTCCCTTTTTTCCCTTTTGTATGAATGTTTATTGTGTCTTTACAGGGAGATGCAGCCTTCTGCTAATGGACCAGCCTAATGGTGCAGTAGGGGCTTAAAAAACATGCTTATCACCAGTCCATTCAACATACAGGCACCTTCTTCCTTCTTCTGGTTACCAGTCCTCCTAAGTCCTCTTTTGTGCCCGAAGACATGTAAGCAATGGAAGATCATCAGTGTTGAGGTCAGACGCCCCTTAACAGCATCTCTTCTGCACCTTCATGACATATTTTCAGCTAAATTGTTTTAAAAAGAAAACTGTTTTAAAGAACATTTGGTATTGCCAAAACCCCCAAAGCCAAACTGTGTCCCATATTAACTTTTTCAAGATATAATTTTCTCAATGAAGGAAAAGTAAAACACATTTTAGTGGCACTTTAATCCTAAGAAAACCACATCAGTCAGATAGTGGACCTTTTATTGAATTCTGCATTACACTATTAGATTGTTTGAGCATGTCTGCTCTCTGGGCATTAAAACACAGCCCAGTGGATTTTTCTAGCAGAGCATTTGACTGTTTACACTTTAGTAAAGACAACTGTATTCAGATATTCAGCCAAGTTTAAAATAGCCAAGATGCTTGCAGGCCTGCTGCCATTTGTTCTTCAGCATTTCCATACACTGTACATGCCAGGCAGATATTGTGTGAGTGATATAGATTTGGCTTTTCTTTCATACATGCTGTCTGAATCATTTCTCAAGATTTCTTAAGAATCTTTGCATTGATCAAGTGAAACATAAATGCTATGTTTGTTTTTTTGGTTTTTTTTTTAAATTCGGAAGCATCATGTGTCACTTCCTCTTCAAACCTCTGACAGTTCCATGTAGTTTAGAGGTGTGTGCATAGCTGTATTTATGTGTGTAGACATGTGCTTGTGTGTGTGTGTGTGAGCTCTGTCTGAGGTACAGAGTGTATTCTCAGGTCAAAGGAGAGGTATGCAGATACAAAGAAAGCACACCTGTGTAACACACACACACACACACACACACACAGCTTCATACACACATGTATACACAGCCATATCTATACACACATGCAAAAAAAGTCAATTACAATACACAGTGATGTGCACATAAAATCCATATCACCCTCAGAGCTGTTTAAATGTAATATTGTGAAATTTGAACCTGTATTAGGTTGTGGCTATTCTTGGTAACATGTAACGTAATATAAATGTAAACAGTATATATAAACATTATATCTATTTTTGGAATAAATCCAATGTATGGAAAGGCGGTTGTTTTGCAGGTTGCAGTATGTGTATTGTATGTGTGTGTTGTACTGTTGAAATGAGGCAATAATGATGTCTGTATTTCAGTTAATAGCCCAGCATCAGTTCCTGTTCCTCTGCTACATTCTTCCTACATGGAGGTTTGGGAGTGTGCATGTGTGTGAGTGTGAGCCAGTCTGCAGTACAGTACGTCTTCCATATTATTTACATTCATGGACAGTTAAGGTTTAGTACATCATCAGACTTCATTTCATCATTTTGATCATCATTTTTAGTGGTAATAGACACATTGTGCTAATCATTGAAAAAAAAAAAAAAAAAATCAGACAGAACAAACTCCCAAAAGAGCCGGACTTATTTAGACGAGAAAAAAAGGTCTCATGAAGATACGTGGCAATTTACAGACCAATATTCTCATTTAACTTGAATTTTAATATATTTATTTTAGATCTAGGAGCAGCTTTCACTTTTACCTCTAAATAGATTATGTTACTAACCTGCTTATTTACAACCTCTGTCTGTCTCACTGCTTCGTGATTACAGTGTCACCGGAAATGATAGGAAAAAAAAGGGCAAATCTACAACCAAGTTGTAATGAATTGGAATTATCCTTTAGTTGTACGTGCACCAGTCATGCTTTACTTTATCTTCCTCCTCGTCTCTCTCTTTCTCAGGGCAGGAGTTGACTTTAATTGCTTATATGCCTATGGAACGATTTACATAGATTGTTGTATTTATTTTAAAAGCACTTTTTTCAAGAAGCACTTTTGGTTTGTATTTGGTGGTGCCAAGTGCCGCCATTGTTCCCTGCTCAAAGAGGCGGGAATGTTTGACTTGAATGAGTGAATCATGTAGATACTTTAGAGTACTTTCTCTTCGATGCTTTTTGCCAAAGTGTGTCTTCTCACCAGTGTATAACTGGGTTTCATATCTGTGAAGTAGCCTCCTTTCTTGCAGTGGTCCTATAAGAGTGACAATTTATCTAAAGCTGTCTTTGTTTTGATCCCTCCTTCATGTTTTTATAGTCTGGAAGACGATGGAGGTACAGAGAGGCCAGAAGTCCCGCTCCTCCCGGTGTGCCCCATGGGACCTTGCTATGGAAAAAAATATGCACGGCAGTCAATGGCAAGAGACACAAATGATTTTTTGATCCTGCCACCACTTACGCATATAGTATTTGTCAATTTAAAAGATAATTTTGCAAGTTAAGAAAGTTGTAGTTTGTCGTAAAGATAGTAGAGTTTTGCTTTGTGTGAAATGGCACAGTGGACCGCATCTCTCGTCTCCTGTGATACGCATCACCTCTGAGTGAAAAGGTATTAAAAGAGGTGAGAAGCTGAGAGCTGCAGAGACATCTTCAGCAGCTGTGGAGAGACAAAGTTTGGATGACATCACGTGAGCGACTTTCGGGTGTGTAGGCTTTCTAATTACTTATTTTCGCAGTCTTATTCTTCCAGTTTTACGACAAAACTGCGACTTTTTTGACTTGCAAACTTCCGTTTTAAATAGACAAACGTGTGTGTGATTGATGGCATGATTCAAACAAGATTTTTTTTAAAAGTCTGTCTCTCGCCATTGACTACTGTACATGTCTGTTCTGAAGTAAGGTCACATGGGGCGCAGTGGAAGGGGTGAGACTTGGCCTCGCTGTAAGAAGTGGGAGAGGATAGCATGTCAAAGAAAGGCTTTGAAAATCCCTTTTACGCAGCTAATTTTGCTTTTGAGCACTTTGATCTATTTAATCTGCACAGAGAGTAAGCATCGGTGTAAGCCAGGGTTAGAACAGAAAAACAGGGCTGTTTTTGTTGTCAGGGTTGTGTACAGGACAGTTTTGTCAAACTTAAGCACTGCATCTGACCCCTACTGTTGTGTTTTTGGTCTGCGTGTGTGATTCACCCTGAGTGTGTGTTGTGTGCGTGTGTGTGCGTGTGTGTGTGTGTGTGTGTGTGCAGTGTAGCTACGGGTATGGTGAGATGTAATGCATAATGGCATGAGGTACAATACAGTCATCTTTAAGTGCCATTAAGTTTGCACATGAGCGATGTTCACCTCACGGGTACACGCTGTATTGTACAGTGAGTTCCCAAAAATCCAACAGAGAGACAGTGGGTGTTAAACTATTACGTCATCCCATTGCCTTTTACTTACACTGAGGCCATTTCAAAGTTTAAATTTCACTGCATAATAGCTTATTACATTTATGTATGTGTGTGTGTGTGTTTGTGTGTATATGCAGTGTGAGGGAAGTGGTGTGAAAGACAGCCATGCTGTAAAATGCCTTTTTTGTAAAGTGGACTGATGCTGGTGTTTGTTTTTTTTGTTTGTTTTGTTTGATTTTTTTTTCATTTAGAGAGTAATGTGTCTGTTACCTGTTGTCAATTTAGCTTGTACATTCAGATATGACCCTAATAAATACAGTATGTTAAACCAAGAAGAAGCACGAGTGTGTGTGTGTGTGTGTGTGTGTGTTTGTCTCACACTTAGAGCACACTGTAAACACGCATACAGTACAAACACATGGAACCGGAGTTAGTCTTTGGGAGCACAAATATGTTTACCTTAAGGGCAGGTGAGCTACTGGATTAGATTACTTCCTTATGTCTCCTACACGTAACAGTTAATGCTGCACCCTCACTCCTTCGCCTCCAGCGCAAATACAAACCAGCTTGACACACAGTGGATGTGCTTCAGGTACAGCTGAAATTAGTTCATTCAACAGTGGCGGCAGCGGGGAGGAGCCAGAAGCCTTCCTTTGTATTAACTTTCATGCACTTCTCATATTCTCAACACTTTTCAGCCTGTAGTCCTATCCATATATCGGTGCCATCCATCACTGTGGGTGTGCTTTTCACATCATGTATGTCATCACATTCCCCTATAGTTCACGAGATGATCGACACACCTGCTCTTCTCTCGGCATCTTTATGTGTCTCTCAGCTAACGCAGTTGGAGCCCACTTTTAGTTTTGTCATTTGCACCTGACTGCTCTGTCATTAGAGAGGGTGTGCATGTGCAGAAGGGAGCCCGTGTGCAGTGGGTTGAGCGTGCAGTGAGAAGTGGGTGGAAAGGGGAAGAGGCGGAGTTGTGTTTTTTTTTTT
>JAPQRN010000022.1:10317659-10331009 GCA_037367275.1 Coranthus polyacanthus
CAACCGTGAACCAAATTATTGTCTGGTGAAAGTAAGTAAGCAGCGTTAACTTCCGTTGAAACATTTGTGTGCGCGTCTTGTTTTTTTGAAGGAAAAGTGAATGTAGGGTGTAGTCACACAGACAATGACATTTACTCTCAAAACCACAGATGTTCCACAGTGTCGTATTGTTTGTGCGTGTTTCAGAGTGGAAGCTTAATTGACCGTGTGTTCAACACATACAAGCTGATGCACACCAACCAAACCCTGAACTTTGTAAAGCAAAAGGTGGGTAAATTAACACAAAACCAGAAAATTCTGACAACAATTGACTTCACAGGGATAACTTACTTTTTTATGTTGTGTGATGTGTTGTGTGTTAAATCATCCTCATTGTTAATTATCTTCCTGTTTTGTGAATTTTGTTTTGACCGCATGACCCGGTTAGCAGACAGAGCAAACACATGTCATCCTCTTCTCTGAAGTTAAAGCCACAAGGCAAGCGGCCAAAGAAAAAGTTCAGTTTGGACCAAACATTGTTTGACTGACCTTTTCACTTCTGCAAGAGTTTACACAGGGACACGCTTTATATGTGCGACCTGGAGTAAACTTTTCACCAAAAAAAAAAAACTTTTTTTTCCCCAGATTGCTTTGTCTCCTGAAAAAGAACAAATTAGGGAAGAAAATCTGAAACGAGTAATGTAATGAATAAACAGTAACAGTTCACTTTCACCCTCCTGCAGCACAGTGAATGGAGCAGCTGCAACCACACTCAGATGGGGATGATGGATGGTATTATGTCTCTGGACCAGCTGGTGGATGAGTCTGATCCTGACGTGGACTTCCCCAACTCATTCCATGCCTTCCAGACCGCTGAGGGCATCCGCAAACAACATCCAGACAAAGGTATGAAGCAGACGAAGACGGAACCGCACAGAGAGACTGTCTGCACATACGTATGTCAGCTAAGTATTCTTTTATTCCTCCCAAGACTGGTTCCACTTGGTTGGTCTGATACACGACGTTGGGAAGATCATGGCTCTTTGGGACGAACCTCAGGTGAGCAGAAGACAAGGCACAGTCATATTTTCCATTAGAGCTTCATGAAGGTCTTAAATCTTACAAGTTTGGTCTTCCTCGCATTCTTGAACATGTTTTCTTTGTTGCTCTCGGTGCTATTTTTATGACCCGTCTTAAATTCTTTCCTTTTTATGACACCGTTTTGATACTTGATCATTGATACAATAACCCCAACACACTTACTGTTATGCAAATGGAGAGATTAATTCAATCTAAATAGCAGTGTGTGTGCATGTGTGTGTGTGTCTATAGTGGGCCGTCGTAGGTGACACCTTCCCTGTGGGTTGCAAGTTTCAAAACTCCATCGTGTTCAGAGACACCACCTTCTTGGACAATCCAGATGATCAAAACCCTGACTACAAGTAGGTTTCCTCTCGCTCATGGTGGTTCGTTGGTCACATCAGACATTCGTGACCTACGACACCTATAGTCTTGATGTGCTGGGTATTTGCACCACTATAAAATCGCTTCTTCTCTCTTTAGCACTGAATGTGGGATATATGAGCCAAAGTGTGGTCTTGACGGCGTCATCATGTCCTGGGGCCATGATGGTGAGTCGTTGCATTCGACCACTCACAAACACAGTCTTCTCCTCAGTGACTCTGGTTGTCGCATTGCTTACACACCCACCATGAAACCGTGTGAGCTGCAACCTCTACAATAAAAATGTCTGCATTTGTTGACATCTTCACCAGTGTTGCTCCGCCTGAATTCCTGCATTGTTGTCTACAGAGTATCTTTACAGAGTTATGAAGTTCAACAAGTGTCCCATCCCAGAGGAGGTGAGTCAATTATTACATTACATTGTTAGATTTGCATTTTTGGCAATATGTACATATATTGAAATTCCATATGTACTGTAAAACGTACCGTACATCTGAAGTGAAAACAAATATTTACATATATTTAATTCATTATACGTTAAACACATTTCAGTTTCATATGGTCAGATCTATATTCCAAAATATGCTTTTAATATATGTACATATAAACATTTTACTTGAATTATTTCCTAAATGTTACATCTTATCACATATCCAGTGGATGTGCTGTATGTATGAGATAATATACTGTATCGCCTTATTTATTGATTTTATTTATGCATCATCAGACAAACATGCATGTTGAAGTGTAAACACTTACAGTATTTCCAACATGGTCCCCATCACTCTTGATATAGGAGAGTTTATTTCATTTATTACATTTTCCTATGGGTTAACTACGTGCTTTTCTCCAAGGCTCCGACTGATCCAATGTAACAAAGTAAATTATGAAAAAAACAAACAGTATTTTTCCAGGCTTTGTATGAACCTACCAGTCTTTCTTTCTTCAGGGGTTATACATGATCCGCTTCCATTCCTTCTACCCCTGGCACTCCCATGGAGATTACATGCATCTGTGCAACGACAAAGACCTGCAGATGCTGCCGTGGGTGCAGGAGTTCAAGTGAGTATCCTCCACTCCTTCATGCTACTGATTGATTAATGCGATCTGCAACTCTGGTCTGACGTTGCACCATTTATCGTTTCCAGCAAATTCGACCTGTACACCAAGACCACCGATCTGCCTGATGTTGAGAAGCTGAAGCCGTATTATCAGTCTCTGATTGACAAGTACTGTCCCGGAATACTGAAGTGGTGAACGGAACGCAATGGCAGCACCAAGTCATCGGAAATCAGCAGATAAAAGTTATGATTATATATGTATATGTTGCGCAACTCAAAAATCACTTGTGTTTAATAATACCACGAGTATTAACAGTATATCGAATCATTTTAGGACAATTCAAAACTCCTGTGCACGCACGTTAAATTTTAAAATAAAGGAGGAAAGCGTTTGTTTTTTATTTTATTTGTAATAAAAATATTTCAAAAGTACATAAATGCATGTGATGTCTCATTTCTAACAAGGACAGAAACAACTGGCCGTACAATAGTGCAGCAGAGGCAAGTGACCACAGTGACAAAAACAAAAAAAATACCATGTGCAAACACACCGACACAAACCTGTATTTATATACAAATACAACAGGACACACCATACATGCAGGATTGCAAGATTGGCACAGAAGCTCATTCAGTAAGTACGAGCAACATTCTCTATTTCTCTTCAGCTTTTATGGTGAGTATGACCATAACCTCCGACTAGATTTCAGTGAGTTCAGTATATCCAATCAGGGAGGTTTTCATCCAGTATTTGTCAAAAAACTCCTCAATTCAAGCTGCTTCAAAGTGGTTAAATGACTTTAAATGATGGTTTCTAATGTAGATGCAAAAATACAAAATGCATAGCAGTAAAATTTGGGTGAAACAGAGTGAATTAACTATTTCCATAAGTGTCTGGTCCAGACATACGAATATACACGGAACAACTAGTTCGATCACACTGGTGTCATTAAAGGCAGGTGGTGAAAACAGATGACCGTTACAGCATTATCTTTTTTCAATACTTTCTCTTTCGAAGGATCTCGTTTTTCTCTCTCAGTTCTTCCTGCTCATCCTCCTCTTTTGGTTCTTCTTCACTGTCAGTGTCATTCTTTCCTCCTTCCCTCCCCTCTACACCATCTTCTCGCTCTTCTCCATCCTCCTCCTCCTCCTCCTCCTCCTCTTCATCCGACTTGTCTCGAGTGTCTGAAGAGCCGTCAGGTGTGTTTTCATTGTGATTGCTCTCGGTCACAGAGGCCTTGAATTCTGATGCGGTCCTCTGTTTGTTCCTGTCTCGCAGTCCCTGGAGCAGACAGAAGATGGCACTGCAGGCGATGAGCGTCCAGATCAGCACGGGGGCAGGAACACCTCTGACCTGAGAGCGCATCCACCGCAGCGATCGAGCGACAGCGGTGTGGGACATACGACGTGGACCAGATTTGTCCTGCAGGAAAACATCACCGATGATTAATGCTGAATAATGAATGAATGCCTGAAAAACAACACTTCTGTCAAGTCTCCGATGGAAGCGTTTGATATTTTTAAGATACATTTACCTTGAGTCCATGGTGGCTGAGCATGCTCTCCAGGAAGGAATTGCCCAGATGCACTGTGGGATAAAATTCCTCATCATAGACCCTCCTCCACCAACGCTGTGGGTATGATCTGCCAAAAACACCAGAGAGACTGTAAAAAAAAGACACTCCAACTAAGTGTGCTATATTATTTAATGAATATTATGAGCAATATGTGTGACTTATTATCATTATTACTAAAACTAATTAAATAAGCCCCAGTGTCAACATCAAGACGAGCTGGAACGTTGCAGTCTATAAAATAACAGTGACAAAACAATATAAACATTTGTTCCATTTGGTTCGTTTTAATGTGTTTCAAAGCAGTGTTGACTGACTCGCAGATAACAGATTTATACATAAAACAACAGAGAGACGAGTGCAAAGACACAGCACTGACCCGTCAGCCTTTGGTTCTGTAAACCAGTACTTGTAGCGGTGAGCTCTGAGGTACGCAGGAGGCTGCTGGTGGAACGGATACTGATTTATGTCCGTCTGGATCAGCTCGATCACTGCGGGACACAAAAAATCTAACTTTTAACCTGTTCAAAAGCCACTGAGGAGCTGAATTAAATTACACCTAAAGCGGGGTCATTTAACGGCGAAAGGATAGGAAAGCAGCGTTCTGAAAGTTGCTTCACGGGGTGCATACCGTCTCTTTTGCCCTGCAGCAGTCTGTACATGAGGCTGGTGAACCATGGAGCCTGGGTATGAGGTCCGAGAGCAGCAAACCACATCTGCCAGTCCAGTCTGGGCTGGTGGGGTGTCACCACAGGAGGAGAGGCACTGAGGTTGCCAGGCTTATACATAAACTCAATCTCCTACAAGGAAAAACAGAACCATGCAGATAAAACAATGACAGTTTACATAGAGTTTACAGTGGACTTTTTCTTTATTTTGCATGCAGATTAACACTTACTGTAGCTGACATTTGTAATAAATAATAATAAATCCTGTATTTACTACATGAATATTAAGTCTGTGACTAGTAGCCATGACTGTAGCCGACACAAGGCAGCCTAAAGAACACAGTGTTTTGCTGCTTTGTTTTGGCGGCTCTTTTCTGGCGGTTTGTCATAAGCTTTGAGGAAACTATGTTCTTCACTGAGAGAAAATCACTTTCTTTTTTCTGAATATTTCAATGTGCGTGCACCCTTTACCGCAACGCAAAGCATCACTTTATTTTTTTCTACATGTTGTCGAGTGTGAAAAGACCCAAAATGAACACTGTGAGCAGACTACCTGATTACTAAATTATTTAAACAGCATTTATGTAGGAATGATGCTGTCGCGTTAGATACATCAGTCACGACAACATTTTTTCCCCACTCACCGTCCATGTGACTCCATCGTTACTCCCTTCGATGACGACCTCGGGCCGCCCACCGACACCAGTCATCCGTCTGAACAGACCGTACGAGTTGACCAGCTGGTAGCGGTCAACGGCATCATAGGCCCGCCGCACTCCTGGCCACAACCTGGCGTTAGAGTCGTACTCTATATATGTGAACGGCACCTGGAGCCGAATAACACAGTGACACGACAGAAGAGAACTTATTTTGGTGAAGGTTTGGCAAAAAAAATATTTGAAATTACATGGCTGAAGGCGTCAAAAGTTAAGGGTGCCGACCACGCAACTACAACATCCCCAGTTTGACTCTGGTTTTGATTTATCTGCCATTGTTTCTGGCCTGCGTTTCCAACAGCACTCACCAGACTGACAGTGAACATAGCGGCAGTGGCAGCACCAAATACAGTCCACTGGACAGTTCCCAAAAACCTCTTCAGGAAACCACGAACACACGCGCACCTTTAAAAAAAAACAAAAAACAAACCACACATTCATATTACTTCTACTGCTTAAAGATAGATTTCCTATGAAAGGCTCCACAGTGTGCATCACGTCCCACGTAATGAGACTCCTACCTGAACATGGAGGTGACCATCTCCCAGGTAAGAGACAGGACCCCGATCCAGACACAGGGGATTGTGACGGTCTTCAGAAACTGGTTAAACTGGTGAAATGTGAATGCTGAAAGGACATCAAAACGATTTTAAACAGCGTATTGATACTTAAGATTGCTTACAGTACACACAGATAGAAGTATGCACACACACACACACACACACCTGTCCTGGAGGAGACGCCGTTCTTTTTTTCAACAAACTGCAGGTCGAAGCAAATAATGGTTCCAAAGATTGTGAGAGACCAGACCGCCAGCTCCAGAAGGTAACACAGCCACGACCGCAACCTGGACTCTGACCACAACACAAACGCCACACACTTCTAGCAAACCACAAGCCAACTACCACCATTTTACCACCAGACTTTACTAATTTGCTGCACATGTATTCAGTACATATTTCTGTTAATCACACCACCGTTGCTGGTCTTGTCTGCCTTTCGTAGCCAGAAGCGTACGTGCTGATCATCCAGGAGAGACAGACAGAGGGCCAACGTCAGCAGGTTGAAGAAGTTGTAGTTGCCAGACAAAACGATAAGCACTTGCAGAAGAACCTACCGAAGGAAAAACCAAACGTATAATTTCTTTCTCCAAGTCACAGTTTGAGAGGAATGAGAACATTTGCTTTTGCTCAGCGTAACATGTGCTTTTACTGATACTGTAGGTGGTAGTAGTGCTACGTGTCCTCTCAGTGACCAGTGTAAGACTTTGACCACAATAACCCTGCATTAGAAAATTGAAAACAAAATCTGGAAAGTTATAAAAAAAAAAAAAAAGAAAACTTGAATTTCTACCAACCTGTAAATAAAAAGCACCAAGTCTGAGTCTGCGCAGTGGACTGAAGAAAAGGAATGGGACGGCGATCTCTATGACGAAGGTCGCCACTACACTCAGCTTCTGCCACCACACTGGCAGCTGGTGGGCAAACCAAGCCAGAGGGGTGGGGATACACTGGGTCTCATAGTGATACGTCAGCGCTGTTCAACACACAGTGGAAATACACGTCATCAAACTGGAAAAACATGAAGCGATGCTGATAAGTCGCAATAAACAGACTGCATTGTGAGTTGATTATCAAGTGCATTAACACTAGTTACAATGAATTAATTCTATCTTTGCTTAGAAACCAGTGCCATCTTTGTGTCACGGTATACTGTCGTGTAAAGACTACGCTTCAATCCGCCACACGCGGACACGAACACGTACCTGTAAGACCCCACCAAGTGGGGCAACGAGATGTGAGTTTCACCACTCCAGATGCAAACATAAGTCTGAAGAGCAGCCAGCGGATGAGCCAAAAGGTCACACGATCATGCTCTCTGACCCCTCGTGACCCTCTGATTAATGTCAGCGGAGCGACGAGGATACACAGGAACCCCGTCTCTAGAAGCAGGTTGTCCCTGGACGGCATCAAGTAATGAGTCCAACAGCAGAGAATAAGAGGTGACGAGAAAAAGAAGGCGAAGGACCAGTCAGTGTCATCCTAATGACTTTGATTGAAGGTTTTAATGTTGTTGCACAGCAGCAGAGACAAACATTACTATGACAGAAACTGACGGTGACACAAACCTATCAGCAAACTGCCAAAGACCTCTTGGGCTCCAACAACCAGCTGCTATTTACAACACTAGTGTGTAAATAACATGAAACTATATAAAGATCTACATTTTCATCTAGAGCTGCACATTTAATTGAATCACATTGTCAGCCTGTGCAGTTGTATTGTAGCAAAAGGCTGCATTTTAAAAAGGTCCGTTGTGTGTATGGTGATACTTGAAGATTCATTAAGCAGAGAGGTGTCCTGTGTAAAACACGCAAAATTAAAGTCACACACACAAAATGTAAATCTCTGCATTTTCCCTTGATAACCAAGCAAATACATAATAACTGCAAACACAAATCCAACATTGTCCACGATAACTGCAACATGACTTTGTCAAAACTCACCACTGGAAGTAGAGGAAAACCTGGCCCACCTGAAAGAGACAAAGATAAATAACAGGAAAGACACAACAGCGACAGGAGCAACCTGTAACCTGAAAAGAAAAACACCGCCATCTTACCTGATACATGGACAGATACAAGGCCCAGAGGCAGAAAAACACCACACTGTCTCTGAGAGCCTCCACGAGCGTGGCAGCGAGGCTCAGCGCAGCTCCAGCGAGGCACAGCAGCTCCATGGAGGTGTGTGTGTCCAGGCCAAGGCGAGGTCCGAGCCACAGCAGGGTGGGAGAGGAGAGCAGCTGTTCCCACAGGGGCGTACCGCTGTATCGCAGCTTCCAACGTGCAGGCAACAGCCCGTCATTTCCATAGAGACCTAAACACAGCCACAAACATGACAAGAGGTAAAAAAAAACAACAACAAAAAAAAACAGGTAAATGACCAAAAACGGCAAGAAGTTACTGAGGTGTTCTGATAGTTCAAGCCTCCAGAGCAGCTCCAGTAACACTCTTATCAGATGGATAAACACCATTCTTCCATAATATGGTTCCTTAAATCAGTTTTGATGTTCATAGTGGTCAAACCTGTGTAACAATTATGTTTCCCCAACTCATTTATTGTGGATTTTCTTTTCCTTTTCCTTTGCACTTCATGGCTTCATGGATATCAGGATCAGTGCAATGCCTCACACAGAGCAAGCAGGATGTAAGAACAATCCAGAACATTATGCCTCATATCTGGATAGGATCTAGTTCACGTATCTTATGCAACAGAGACTCTGAAAACTACTTATTTCGGGATCCACTCTGTGGTAATTATTTATCCAAAAAAGTATTCAGAAACGCTGCAAAACACAACGCCGGCGTCGTTTGCAAAGAACTGAGATTGCGTTATGAAAAGCTGAGCTCCTTGAGAACCGAGCGAAAACGACGGAATGACTCCTGAAGCGCGTTTATTTTAACACACGGGCGTGTGCGTGGAAAAGTTAACGCTTACGGGAACACCAGGCGCGGAAGTTCACGGCTACAAGCTAAGAAAAGGCGCACGCTTCGAGTGGGAGCGCTTATGCTAGCTCCTCCACAAACACCACAGTTGTCGAGTCTCACCTGGCATCTGCACGTACAGGGAAACAAACGCGGCCAAATAAATGACCGCCATGCACCAGAGGAACATGCGCCGTGGGAACATTATTCCCCCCATTTCTGAGCCGAGCTGCTTTCGCCGCTTCCCTGCTCCCGCGGCTGTCTGCTCCTGTGGCTGCCTGGACGGGAAGCCGGGGACAGGAATTGACCCGCGGACACGTAGCGATGAGCGGCGAAGAGTAAGTTCACCGCGTGACCTCTAGGTGTCGCTGCCGTCGCTTTGAACGCGATGCTGCATTCACGATCCATGGGAAAGAAACGGCGCGAAACCACCTTGTGTGGTGTTGCCCGAATATTTAACGACTTTGGTGTAAATTGCACCGTTTTTTTCCCCTCTGTTTTATGTGCTTTACGTTAGAAAAATGTGTCGTTTGGCTTACCGACTATAACACTATTTTATGTAACTAACGTAATTACTTGCAACACATTTTTACATGCATAAGTCAAACATTTTAAACAACAAAACCAAATTCTTACAATTGTACAAATCAAACAATATATCTCCTCTTATATCTGACTACAGACAAACAAACAAAAAACTGTGAACTATATTATTTAAGATTTCAAAATGTACTTTTTTACCCCTTGCTCATTTCATAAGATTATAATTCAATAAAATATATTCAAGGGCAAATGGCAAAGGCGATGTTACTCCACATAGTTTAAATTACTTACTTATAATATAATTGGTCATTGCAATTTTCTTATTTAAATCTAAAACATTTTATAGACTAAACAGAACATTAAAGAGTTGTGTATAATTAGATTTTTTTGTCATCGTTATTATGAATGGCGTGCACATTTTTTTATTAATGACAAGTAAATGTATCTTGGTTTGACAGTTTATTGTGCAACTTGACTTTTCAGGCAAGCATACAGATTCATGGCAATAAAAAGGGGGTCTGCATGCTCCTAGTCACAAAGCAAAAAACCAAAAAAAAAAAAAAGCCCCTAAGTATGTACATTCAAGTTTTAGAGACATTTAAAGGAAACTGAGTACAAACAGGTGATAACACAAACTGATTAGAGTACCATTACATTTCTGACACATTCAAAACATCAGGGATTCATTGCACAGGCAAAATTAGCTTTTGTAGGTTACAAAAATATCTTTTTAGATAACATTTACACCTCTTCTTTTTTTATGTTGTTTTTTTTTCTTTTACAGGTGGCACCTACACCACAAGATGCTTATTTCCAGCAGTGATCACGTGTGTTGGAGCAGAACAGATTTGGTGATGGACGATTATTCAGAACATGAATACCAGAGCAACAGTGACGAAGCTTGGCGTTGGGATGTGAAGTTTTGACACTGAGAGCAAGAAGTATCGACAAGAGAAACTGATCCTACTGTTAAGGGTTGTGTCAGTGCATAAACGCTGATCACGTTAAATCGGTCAAAACAATCTAAAAAGACAAAATCCTATGAAAATACACCTGGTGCTAGGCTCAAAAGGGCAAAAATTATTCGATTGACACCAAGTTTTTTAATTTATTTATACTTACGCCATTTGCTCTGATTTAACCACTTCAAGATAAAACAATACAAAATGTTAAGCTTTCATTAAGTTAGTTTTCATTTATAAATCATTGTAATGCCTGGCTCAATTTAGAAAAATACAGTATGTGCATATAATATCTGTAATCTGATGATAGATGTATGTAACATAAGAGATTGTGTGATAAATACCCTGTAATAAGTGAAATCAGTATTTGACACTTTCTGAAGAAATCTCATCATCTATAGGATATTGTGACCAATACTATGACAGTAGTATAGAATATCCAAACAGATGAACAGAACATCTAATTTATAATGTAAAGGTAGACACCAACATATGACAAACGGTTACAGATTTATATTTGCTTCCGGATCTAAGCGATGTTAACAGAGCACGAGACGTGTTGAAGTTCAAATACTTGCTGTGATGACACAGCCGTTCTCTGAAACAGACAGGTGGGAATTTGATCTCCAAGTTACACGAAGCAGAGCCTAACACTGGGGGAGAATCTGACATGTGATGGTATAAAACTGTCCCTTTTGGCATGGCTGTTTAAAGGACTCCTGTGAACTGTGGATGGATGAAGCTGCCTCAAGTGTCACCCGTGCCTACACACAAAGGGATGGCCAACATACTGAAGTCAATATGGACGGCTGGTATTCATGAGAAAGTTACACAGGGGTCTTTTGGCTGTTGTTTTCACCAAAAACTCTTCAGTACTCACAGATAACCTTATTCCCATAAAACCATGTCAGTATATCCTGCACAAATGCTCTCTTAACGCAAAAACAACTTGATCTATTGTTAATACGGACTGTTTTTGTGTGGGTGTGTGTGTGTGAGTAATGGTTCTTTTATTACTTGTGCCCAAACCTTTGGATATTTTACACAGTTTTAAGGCAGATATACAAAACTCATATTTGGACGGCTAGACCCAAAAAGTGTCATTGCTCAGACCAAGTCTCCTGCGGACAGAGTGAGGGTTTCTGTTTCACTGTCATGTAGCCCCATCTGTTCCGCTGCTACAGGATTGTCCAATGTTTACCGATGAGGTCACGAGCTCCTGGTCGGTTTCTCGAACACAGATGACCGCATCACCACTCACGTTTATGAGACACTGTGCCTAGAGAAGAATAAAACAATGGAGGGTTAAACCACAAGGATATTAAACAAGCTGTAACTGATAAATGTTTACACTGTTTACACTTGATCTTGAAATGCATTTCGGTTCGAACGTGTGTCTATGATGGGTCTCCAAGACTTTTGCTCAGATTTTATTTTTGCCTATTTTACTTCTGCTAGAAGGTCAAATGGCCTTGCACAGTTATTACATCAGTCGGTCGCTTCCATTTTTTCAAGCACTGTCACCCCAACCTCCTGCACCGATGATGCATTTTCTTGTTGCAGCCTTTTCAGGGACGCATCAGGATAGATTAGCGTTTACACCACATAAGATACGTGGTCAAATGTGTCCCAGTCCACCTCTGCAAGTAGTTTGAGTGATTGCATCACACTGCGTCTTTGTGATTTAAAGACATGTTTAAAAGTGGGATCAGGAAACAGGATCTTTGTCACATGGGAGAAATAAAATGAGCATAAGTGTGTAAGTACCTGATTCTTGTTTGGATTTTCCATCAGCACACACTCTTTCATGCTGTAGGACACTACCGCATTGCCACCGAGGGCTGCTACATGGGCTCGAACCATTGCGAACACCTCAGCTATGAATGAATGGAGGAAGCCACTAACACCACCTTCCTGCAGAGATCGAACGGACATGTTCCATGTGTGCACATATTTCTCCAACTCATATATTGCTGTTGTATTTTTTTTTGGTCACACAGCTCATACCTCACGGAGAGATGTTGTCTCTCTGATGAAAAACATGTTGATGATCCCAAGGTATTTAATGATGCGCGTCCCGGGGAGGAAGGATAGCGGTGTCATCTTCACCACGGTGACCGAAGTGCCTCCGAACGAGCGGTTAGAGCGCAGCGAGCGGGAACGACCCTCGGGCAACGGACTGCAGCGCTCCAGAGATGAAACTGCACATATGAGAGAGTAGGGAGAAGTCCAAAAGGAGGGAGATAAAAAAGCAGAGGGGGAGAAAAAGGCAAAAGAGAATGGAGACACCAGAAAACACTCAAAAATAGTGGAAACATTAAAGCAGATATGAACATTTGAAGCAGAAATGTAGATGTGGAATGTACGTGCAAAACTGCAATCCTGTGAGCATGTGCACAGCAGTAATACAGTTTGTGTGCACTTAGCACTGATGTGTCTTTGTGTGTCATGTCATGTGTGTGACTTGACATGCAGTTGAATCACTTGAAACAATCACTTGAAAAGCAGGTGCTGCCATGCATGTCATGCACTTGAGGCAATCAGACAAAAGACAGTTAGACAGTGTCTGCAGACAGACAGACAGACCTGGGCACAGCTGTGTATGTTTACATGTGGGAATACAATATTTGCAGTAAAATACAGAAAATAATATTTATATCTGATTGCATTTGTGAAAGAGGCTTGAGAAATGGAGACGGACAGAGACAGCTATGAGCTGAGCTGTGCACACGGACACGAGCCAGAGTGTGAAAGATGCTCCATCTTACTGCAGATTTACCTGCTGTGGCTAACATCCACCAAACCAGGAACCTTCAGAGCCACACATTAGAATGTAGTTCACTTACTGTGCACAGGACTGAAAATGTTACCAGATCTTGCAGAACAGTATTGGGGGGGG
>JAPQRN010000022.1:10339032-10352567 GCA_037367275.1 Coranthus polyacanthus
AAATTAAAGGGTTGAGCCTTCATCACACTTAGGCTAAACCATGGGTGTGTTTCAATAGTCTCATGAAACTTGGTCTAATACCACCTATGTTTAATTGACATTTTTCAGTAGGGCTTACTTTCTGACAGTTTTGAGCTTAACCTTGCTCCAATCTTGTTTGTTAGTGTCATTAGAGTATTGAGCCGCACCTCATGACTCTCTGGAAGGGCTACATGCTGACAGAGCCCAAGAAAGAGTGAGAAACTCAGCTGTTTGGTGGAATAGGGGATAGGGATCAACGGGGAGAAGAATGGGACATCAACTGAAAAGATGAATAATAATGACTGATGGTCAGGCATCAGGCCCACAAGATGGGTTCCTTTAAACCAGAAGCAGCATGTCACACAGGCACAGGCTCACCAACGTGCACGCTCATGACCATGTGCACGCTCATGGGCAGAGAAGGGCCATATTCATTCACCAGAGTCCATCAAATCTAGTCTAGGTTTTAAGATAGAAAAAAAGCTATCAAACTTCCTCCAATCCCCACGTTCACCTCTTTCCTTCCATCCCCATCATACATGCCAGATCCATTTTGTAATTTTCCTAAAATGCTACCCATCTGATCGGCCTGCCTTCCGTCCATTCATCCATGCCTCCTTCACTCTCTCAGTATGAATACGGCCCAGTGAGTTAGGGATGCACATGCCCGGTCAGTGGCTTTTTGTCACAGAGTAAACCTCCTAAACCTCCTCTGGTCTAGACAGGTTTGACCACAATGCCGATTCAGGAAGCATTAGAACAGCGCTGGGACAACGTTAGGGAAGAGCTGCAGCTCTTCTGTGCAGCAGGATGAGCTGGGTGAGGGAGGGGGAAGAAGGGGGTTGCCAGGCCAGGCTGGATGGGGTGGGGACACAGCGCATGCTCAACTCAGCTCAGCACACACTCACACATATTATTAGGAGAATGGCAGCTCACTGAATTCATCTGTGTGTATTGGGGTAATACTGAATTTGTTTGTCAATATGTGGGCTGGCAGGCCAAAGCTGGTTAAATATTAATGTTGGGTGCATGGTGAGAGGGTACAAAAAAAGCCTTTCACTTCACTGAGCTGCCATCACTCCTGTGGGTGAGAGCAGTAAAAGGGGGAAAATACCTGCAGTGACACTATTCCAGTCTAGCAGTTTGTAAGAGCGCGTGTTACCCAAGGCTGGGCCAGAACACACCGTTAGTACAGAAAAGAGAGAAAAAGAAAAGAAGAAACAGTCTAACAAACAAGCACAGCACAACAGCAGCACTCCACAGTCACTATGCAAAGACAGACAGCACTACACAGTCACTATGCCAAGACACACTAAATTTAGATCTACTGAAACAATCTTGAAAGAAGAGTAACAAAGAAAGAGGAGACAAGAGGTGAGAGAAAACAGAACCTAGAAAACTGAAGCCTGAATAAAATTTAAGGACTTAAGAGGAGCTATAAATAGGAAAAAGGAGCATGCAGAAAAGCAGACTAACTCTCCTGACTTAGTGTTGCTCTGCAGTTGATAATAAGATGTAGCGATAGTGAACAGGGCTCTTTTCAGAACAGTTCCCAAGTTGAACCAGCATTTTAGACGAGAACTACACAAGGATCAGTATGAGGTTTTATTAATATCTATGTAATGGAGGGCGGAGGTTATGCGATCACTCACATCTGTCTGTCTGTCTGTCAGCAGGATTAAGCAAAACCTATTTATTGGCTTTGGCTGAATTAGCAGACTTGGCATAATTATGCACTCTTGGAGAACCCTTCTAGATGCATTATGTGCAAACTGTGCTTTGCATGAAAGTAGGCCAGTCAAAATGATTTCAAAAATCACCTTATTGCAATTATTTGGCTCAATAATAATAATGAACAAAAAATGTCACATTTCATCACTATTTTCACAATATTTTCCACTGTTTGAGATTGAAATGCTGTTTTAATGACATCTTGTTGCGTCCCCTTCAGTTATTTTCTTTGTAGATTTCTGTAATAGGCTTTGTTTATTAAAGTTTTTATGTCAAATCTGGCCAGTACAATTTTTGTTTGCAAGGTCTAAATAAAAGTATACATAAACTATAGTTGTCTTATACAATACTAGTGGCATAAAATGAACAGAAAAAACACAAATCACAACTATTTATATGACTATTAACAGTCAACATCATTGAGTTGTAATTGCAGCCATACATGAAAGTAGCTGAGTTTGGTTCTCTTGTTCACCACTGAAAAGAGCGCTGCTTATCCTAACCCAGCCCACATTCAGAAGCACTCCCCTTTCCCTACAACCTCAGACATGCTTAAGTGGGCAAATATCATCATACCAAGCAATGAGGAATATTTCTGGGGCTGGCAGGTACAAAATGAGCAAATGTTTGAAAACATAGACTTTACCTACTACAAGCAAGAATTGGGGTTTCAACACAGAGATAAGCCTATTGGAAATATCACAGCAGCATATTAAACACCACAGCACCTCACCACAGCCCCACCTGCAGCCGACAACACCACACAACAGAAGCAGCAGGCAACGGATTGGAGCCATGCATCACTACTGCACCTCACCTCCGGGGGCAGCGCCACAGCACACAACAACAACACAGCAGACACACACACAGCCATCACATGACCTGAACAAGCTAGACATTACACAAAGCCAGTCAGTCAAACCACGAGGTGAAAGTTGCCCCTATCCTTAAAACTGTTTGAGCCAGGTGATGGTTGACTGTCCTAACCTTTTTCCCATCGAAAATGCTACAAATCTGCAGCCCTTATATGTAACCAGGAACAGCTTTCACCTGCTTTAGGACCAGTGCTGCGTATGAAACTGATGTCTTTAATTTCTCAAAACAATCAAACAGATTGGGACAATCAAAAGGGTAAAGTGGGAAGCATTTACTAACAGCCAGTAGCAACAAGACCAGACACTTCACACTATAGGTCAGTGGAGGAGCTCACTCATATCATTTCACAGGACAGTGGACGAGCTACATCAGGACATCATGTGTTTGTGTGCGCTCAACTCACCAGGGTTATGTATGCGGTCCAGTAGTTTGACGGAGCGGGCACTGACCACTCCACCAACATGAACCAGAAAACCAGGTGGGAAAGACGTCAAGGTGAAGAAGGGGAACTCCTGTCGACATAAAACCCTTTGGTGAAAACACATTCTTTCCAATCCACTTCTGCTAATTATATTTTGAACAGAGACAGTGTCTCAATCATTTATTTTATTTTTGTAAAAGATTACTAAAATATCTAAGTGTCTGTGCTCACATGAAAGTTTAGGTTTTGCTATGTGTACTGCATATACAACTAAACTCCCCAATTAAATGTGTTTGAACTTTAATTAAAAGATCAATCTTGGGAAATTGAAGTGGAGAAAGCACTACTGAAGAATATTAAATTTGTGTCATGTGCACTTAACATTAGGACAGGATCACATTTTAGAAGAACTTAGCATGCAGCAAGGATTGAGTGGGAAGATGATCCACCCATGCAAGGTGTATAACCAAGGATTCCCTTGTGGACATAAACCCAAGAGCATTTTAAATAGATCTGGAAGTGATTGAGAACATCTTTCAATCGTAAATCCAATCCTTTCAAATCTATATAAATGCATCCATTACATTTAGAGGTGACAGTGAAAGTCAAAGAAACACAGAGAGAGACACAGAAGGTCCTGGTTCAAGATTATGATTCTATTTTACATGCTTCGCTTTGTCCACTAACAAGACAGTAGGTCCTTTGTCTCCAGCCAAATGATGCATTGCAAATTCATGCATTCAATCCCAAGAAGAGCTGGATATACTTGGACTGCCTGTTAGGACTTTTTCAAGGACGTGATGATCATATTAGGGGGGGGGGGAATAAATAAATAAATAAATAAAAAAAACATATGGCAACCGCCAAAAATAACATCTTCAACCATGCAAGTGTGTGGGATGAATGTCTTAGGTCTCCAAAAATCAAGTGGGATTACAATTAGTTTCTTTCTTGTCCGGTAATCCAAGAATGAACACATCTAACAGTTTCTCAGACTTAGGGCAAAAAGGCGAAAATGAGGTGATGAGGTGAGCGTGCTCATTTCAGTTGTTGACACCGGAAACCAAAACCAGATAAAGTCAAAGAGGAGGGAGGTGTTTTACATGAGTACCCAAAAGGCACACACACAGTCACATAGCCCTTCAGAGCTGAAGGGAACTCAACTCCGGGCCTCCACGTGTCTGTGAATCTTTTAGAGTGCAGTGGGTTCCAAGCAAACACAAAAATAGGGTTACACATTTTGCTCAACCCAGCCTGCTCCTTTGAGATCTACAAACAGCAGAGAAGGGACAGGTTAGGAGTTGATTCAGACTGGGTGGCGGCCATCAGTTTGTCAGGGTGTTTGTAAGGGGAGATGTGGAGATAGAGAGGAGGGGGGGGGTCACACTTGTGGGACATACCCGGGCGTTTAACAATAACCCAGAGGAGGACGCTCCCTGAGTAGCACAAGCGAAGAGAAAGGAACATTACTTGCTCTTAAACAGCATGCTCATAAAACATTTAACACCTCATCAGTTACGTATCACAAAGAATGCAGCTGTTTGAAAACTAGCATGTGACACTGTAAGTGTCTGACGCGATGTGCGAGATCTAAGGCTGATACACAACACAAAAAGCAAGGGAATAAAAGCTTTACTTTTCCTAGCTACAACAGAGTTTGTGCAGGTTTCAGTTTAATTTAATGACTTTTAAAGATATTTTTAAAAAATGCTAGTCCTATTTCACATCCAGTGATGCTGCCTATTTGAATACAGAACAACATTGAGTGATGGCAGCAGGGCGGGGCGACAAAATGTTAATAATTATCACCAAATTAAATTATATCGTGTTAACGATCATTATCACAATAAAAAAAAAATATTTTGTTTACATTGTCAACTAAAATAAATACAAAATGTTAGTGTTTTGTTGTTTTATATTTTTGCTCATGCATATCTTGATGTGGAAAAAGATTTTCTCATAATAATTGTATTTTTTATTTTTTACCTCTAGATGTCTGAAACGTTCAGCTGCTTTTGCAGCCGAAAAGCGTTGTGTTGCCCAAGGTCCAGGGGATTTCAAATTCAGTACTTTCAACAGGTTTCAACCAAGCACTAAGTCCAACCAATTTGTAAGTCCTGTTAAAACCATATTTAAAGCATTTTATGGACCTGCACAAGCCCTGACCAAAACAAAACTTTCTTTCTCCAGTGTTACATATCAATAACCTATCATAACCCACACTGAAACAAAAGATATTTTAGCTATAAATGTCTCCATGCAGTCTGTGTGTACTGCATATGGGCATGAACACATGTGTGCGCGAGTGTCACATACCCTCTGTTCGAGAGCCGTCTGCGTCTGTTGTCTGAGCAGAGTCTTCAGAGGCCCCGCATCCTTCCCAGCGCTGCCCCCACTGCCCATTCCTAATCACAGAGGAGAACCTGGCTTCAGTCTTATCACTTCAAATGGACATGTGAGTGGACTAAAAGCCAACCAAACTGTCAGCTCTTCATTACATTGCAGTAGTAATGTTACTGTGACAAATCAAGTGGAAGCAGTTAGGAAATGCATACAACACTTTAGACTGAGAACAGTACATATATCAGCTGCTTCGTCATCAGCCTACACTTAACATTTGCTTCAGATAAAATAACCGGGTATGTCTGATAAACACATCACAATGCATGCATGTAGGAGAATGTTAAGGACTGTCAGTCAGTAGTGTTGTTTCACAGTGAGCTCTAGCATTTCACCATGCATGTGGAAGTTTCTCATTACTCCAGTTTAGTTGATCTGTCCAGTTATATTATTTATATTCAATTAAGACCACACTGTTGTGTCAAATCCACCCAAAAGATGTCATTACTGTGCTGTTACTCAATGACACACAGCAGTCCTACTATACCAGAGGCTGCCAGCAGCAGGTCCTCGGTGAAGGACACGCTCTTTCTCAGCAAGGCAGAGTCTGAGCGGGTAGTGGAGGGAAGGGGCGGGGTGGTGGCTCTTGGGGCAGAGCCGTGGCCACTGCCCACTAAGCCGGGACCAGGAAGGGACAGAGGGTCTGTGGAGAGGGTAGGGGAGCTGGGGCAGAGGAAGATCCCAGGCCTGCGTCTCATTGAGTGGGGGTCCTCTGTCCAGCAGAAAGACAGATGGAAGGGGCATAGAGAAAAAAAAAACAGATATGTTGATAGAAAGAAAGAACAGGTGGAGCAATGAGAAGAATATAAGGAGAGGAAGAATAACCAAGAACGGGCAAAAAGATGTCAACAGGAGACGAAAATGGGTGTAGAGACAAATGAGATGTGTTCAGTGTTGGGAAGGTTATTTTGAAAACCCTAACCCTATTACTAAAGTAATGCAACAATAATAACGCAACTATTTTAATAACATCAGTATAAAGTTTCTTCTACATTTTATTACTTTTTATTACTTTTCAAACAAATTTAATTTAATTAAAATTTAATGTGAGGAATAAGCCTGTACGTCCTAAATACATTCATTTAAACCCGGCAGTGTAAAGTTCACAACACTACTTTATTAAAAGTAATACAGTAATATTAGAGCCCTTTTCTGATTTCAGCAGGAACAACCAGACACGCAGGTTGCTTAGAGCAACGCACGTTGCTTTGACTGGCAGATGAGATGCAGTGCAAATTCAAACAGGGGACCCAATGAAAAAAACAACACCCTAGGTTTGAGCACATACAGCCACCCGAATGGAGCCTGTCTACATGAAGAGATGGCTCTTTATAAGCCATCCAACCCTTGATGGTATTTGACTCAAATTTGTCCAAACGGCTTTGCTGAACCACACTGTCCAGAAATATGCTAAAAGAAGGCATTCCTGCACAGCAAAAAGATGCAGCAGAATGAATGTTATATTCAACATATAAGCTTTTTATGTAAAAGAATATATTTCAACATAATCCTTTTGTAATCATCAGTATTTTGATCAGAAACTGTAATGCAATGACATATGTTTCTCAGTAACTGTAACAGATTAAAATTACATTTATTTGGAAATTGAATTATGTAACACTGTTACATGTTTCTAGTTTTTCCCCAAAACTGGATGCGTTTATATTTACCTTTATTTATATACCTACCATGACAGAGGTAGGTATGGGTATAGAAGCAAAGACAGAGAGAAGAAAAAATGGCAAGAAAAGAAGAAATAGCGTACGAAGTAAAAAGGGAAACAAGGGAAAAAAATAGAGAAGAAGGTAGGAGGGATGTGGGCTTGGGAGATTGCTGGTCCACTCCTGATGGATCAGGGGAGCAGCTTTGGTAAGAAGGTCCTTCAGCCTATATGCCGTTTATAGCTTAGCTGTGTTAAAATGTGCTCAAGTTGTCCTTAATTGGGGCAGAGTTTTACAGAACTTACCTTTCTCTCAATGATTAACCACAATGGCTGCGAATGAAGAAGTGACCTTAGATCAACAACAGTCCCTCATGAGACACAATGCTTCTACTAAAAGACCAAAACAACTAAAGTGACAAAAGTAACATGAAGAGATCTGTTGTGCCTTCACACTGTACATGTAAGTCTATTCAATTTCAATGTAAACTAGTATTTTTGACAGTGTAAAAAAACGACACCCCTAATGAAGACACACCAGGCCCCTGAGCATAGTGGGATAATGGGACAGCTATGACAAACCACTCACAATAACTGAATGTTAAAAATCAACCATGAAAAAAATTGTACAACCAGGAAAAGGAAAAAAAAAACACCACCAGAATAGCACCACAATGAGGTGTAGGAGAGGAGAAGGATGAAATGGAGAGGTGGGTGGGGCCACATGTTCTTACCCGTCTTGGGCGTCAAACTGAGGTCTGTGTCAGATGATGAGGACTGGCGGCTGCATGGCTTGGAGGGAGAGAAGGGGGGAGGAGAGGAGGAGGAGGTGGGGAGGGCTCTGAAAGGGGTAGGTGGGCCGGAGGACGAGGGCAGGTCCTCAGCAAATACCGGTCTGCCAGGAGAACATGACACACACACAGACCCACGTCAGTCACCACCTCACCCTCTGCATGTGAGTATAAAGGGTGTGTATGTGTGCATATGAGGGAGCGGGTCCATATTCCCAGTAAGTGGGAAGGTGACTTTATATTAATATGTGTTTGTTTTGGGTGAAGTGTGTTTGAGGTGCTACGGATGGCTGAAGAACGAAAACGCAAGCATGGAAGCAAAAACAAAAAAAACAAAACAAAAAAAACAAACAAAAATTATAAACACAAGACACACACACAAAACTAAAGAGAGCAACATGGCAAAACATAAAAGGTCAGGTCCACCAGAGGATGACGAGCTGAAGCATGTGTCCCAGCAGTTTAAAGCACAGGTGACTGTAGAGAGATCTTAGGCTCTTCCTCAGGGCTAAAGCCAAATGTCAAACATTTTTTGTGGGAACCTGACTATATAGCTAGTGCAGAGGACTAGGACTTTCTGTGATGAAAGTGCAGACAAATAGGGGCTCATTCCAAAAGGCCTAAGCAAATGATGTCAAAGGGGGCGATTTTTCTTCATTGTCCCGATGTCTTTATCTAAACCATTATTTTATTTCACCCTTCACCAGCACAAATGTCGTTTCACCACCTACTTTACCTATCCGCTATCTTAATCCTGTATGTATTTCCTTCCCTGCTTCTGCGTACCAGTGAAGATGAGTGTGGGAACAGAGACAGAGAAGTTCTGGGACAGCCTCTGCGAGCTGCAAGCCGAATGCACTGGGCTGTTGTGGGTGGAGCGGCATCCGTGGGCTAGGGGAGACCTGGGCCAATCAGCACGCAGAGAGGAAGAGAGAGGACCGATTTGGACACACGCAGTGAAAAACGTCCCAATCCGAATGTAGCCAGAGAGGAAGAAAGAGACGCACACAAGAACCAACACCACAACAGTGCAATAGAGTGAAAAAGGAGACATAAAAGAAAAGAACAGCAAAGAAAAGGCTGTACCATTTAAAGCCACATGTAAGCAGCGGGAAACTCATGCATAGCTCTCAGCTAAAGATTTCTGTCTTTTACAGACAAACACAGCGGGGATGCAAACACATGAGGGATCAAAAGATATATCATCCACGGATGTCACCTAGCAAGAATTATCGAAAGACATATACATATTCAAAATTCAAATCCCCATTACACTGCATCTTGCTTCAATAATATATAAATGTCATTTAAAAAATGTATCAAAGAGTATCAAAAACTGACACATTAAGGGCAAATAAGAGGAGGGAGAATTATAGTTGCTTACTAAAAAAAACATATCTGTTGACCCCGAATACTGTAAACCCCTTTAAACCCAAAATATAAAGGATGTTCTCATCAGATTCACACACAAAGTCTTAAAGGGTGTATACATCCCCAATAGACACAATCTCACACACCGTGATGCACAGATAGATTATATAAATGCAATATGAGGCACACATGCATTCAACTGTAGTTATGCTTACAGTAAGTGGATAAAGTTATAAAGGAAGAGGGTAACAGAGTGAAGGAGTAGACTGTCAGTGGCTGATCAGATTCAGAACACATGTGTGCTAGATACTCACTAAAAGACGCAGCACTAGAACATGCAGAGGCAGAGCAGAAAGCCATGCAAGAGCAGTCTAAAAGAGCAAACAAGGGAAGGGGGGGTTGAGGATGGCTGTGTGTGTACTGTACATGTGTGTGTCTCAGGACATGTTGTGTGTTGTTAGTTTCATGATGCAATACACGTGACACAATAGACACACAAGCTGCAAAAGGGAATCAAAGATACTGAGACACACACAGGAGTAACTGCAAGACTATACACAGACTAGCATTCAGTCATTGTCCATACACTCACCCTCTCATGCACACACAAAGCATCTTTCCTCATCCTCACACATAGTAAATTGAAACTTGCACATAAAAGAAGAAGGGTCCATGCTTGTGTTGCTGTGTCATACTCACTCCTTTCCATCCTTAGAAGGGGAATTACAGGCATTGGAAGCAGGGGCTGTGTTAGGGTGGATGTGCGTGTTGGTGCTGGGGGCGCTTCCAGAGCTGAGTTTGTCCAATGTGCAGGCGGTACCTATAGCCCGGACCACCAGGCCTGACTCTCCCTCCAGGTCGAAACACTGCAAGTAGCCCACCACTGCGTTCCCGCCCATCTCCAGTACTTTAAGACCAATTTTTCTCTGCAGCTCTCCTACATATTGGGTAACACAGCGCTACGTTAGAGAGAGCGAGACCTACCACCAATACGAACAGAGGAATAATGTACATTTTCTCACCAGACATTAGAGAGATGAGCCTCTGACGAGCCTCATTCGACGCCCGAGGAGTTCTAATGCGATCAATCCACTGGTACTCTGGATCTTCATTCACCACAAGTTCCTCTACAAAGCCGTGCACCATTGCTGCTCGGTAGCACCGTGGAATGGACGTGGCTACCATGCAAAAAAATAAACAAATACCACAACGGAGGAAATTGTTTTTCATGAAATCTTTAAGACATTTTAAGTGATGATTCCTTGTTTGCACATAGATATGCTGGCTGCACAGATAACTGCTTATAATTTTTATGTTGAAAATGATAACAGTTGGTAAATTCAATATAAATCTTAAAAAAAGTTTGTACTCTAATTATATACGTATAATAAAATATACATAGGTAACTGCCATCTATAAACTACAATTTCTTGTCTGTCAAACATCAAGATGTCAGTCTGCATGTTACGCATACAAATCACATTATGTATTTTATACTGTGAACAAACAACTGAGTAAAAAAAATTATATCTGGACTCACTGCAGAAGAACTTGACCCCGCACGAGGACTGCCTGAAGCGGTTCAAATCGTTGAAGAGCTCCACTTTGACAAGGACATTGATTTCTCCTCTGATACCTAATAATAAATATTACAGAAAGATGTTAGAAAAAGGGATATAGAGAAACTGTCGATCATAATCCGATTAGTTTGTTCTTGTACCGTGAATGGTATCATAGATGGGAAACCAGCCAGAGATGACCGAAGCAGCCTCAGTGCACAGCAATGGGTCAATGTCAATGTAAACTTTTCCTATGGCATCATTAGCGCTGTAAGTGTCATGGTCCAGCACTGTAATCTGCAATGGCTCATCCTGCAAGTCCTCATCATCAACCTAGATATCCATACAGGACAAAAAGGACAAAAGAAAGATGCACAAATAAGACTGCAGCAGATGTTAGCGAACGCTTATGTTTAACAAAATACTGGTTGATGTTATACTGCCACTTCTTGGCATGTATAAACATAAGTGTTTTACCTCAAATTTGAACCATTCTGAGTTCCACTGTGGATTGAGGGATTTGGGATACACGTCCGTTTTAAAAGTTGTGTTTCCAAACTTCACCTGGTAAATTCAGAGCACAGGTCACATCTCTAAAGCTTCATTTACTGTTTCGATTAAAAACAATGCACCAACCATATGATAAAATGTCATTATTGTGGTTCATTTTAATAACAACAATCTAAAGTGATCTTCACCCACCTCCACAAAAGCATCCGTGAGGTCGCTGGCTCTGTCCATCACAGGCAAGTGGCGTCCTGCCACAATTTTGGCCTTCAGTTTTCCAGGCATGATTCAATTTAAATTGATCTAGGAGCAAATAACAGACAGTTATTTACCCCCTAAATACACAGTCTCTTTAACGGACACCAGCTGTAATTACACTGGTGTCGTGAACAACAGTTAAAGAGTGGGTCACCTAGTTACACGACATGTGTTGGTGACAGTGTGGAGAGCCTCTCAGCATGCCTACCAGATATCTAACTAATAGGGTATTTTTATACAAGAATGTTGCGTTACCGCATTGAGATTTGCACCAATTAACTTATCGCCGCAGTTGTTAGTTATCTGCCGGACGAACGAACGACACTGCTAGTTAGCTAGATTAGGTTAGCAAGGCTAGCAAGAAAAGCCACTTAGGTTAACTGCATTGCAGTCTGTCTCCTAAGCTCTACCTGATCGGCCATGTTTTTACAAACATACTGCAATGGCACCTCCTATGCAACATCAATGTTATCTTGCTACACCCATTACAAACAGTATCATTCTTACCAGTGCTACAATATCAACAGAGAGCTGTTAATGCGGTCGCAGGCTTGTTCTACACCGACATTACAGTTCACAGCCCACCGCTCGTCTGACCTCCGTGTCTCTCCCATAACACGACACGTTAGTTCCCAGTTCAGCAAGCAAGCAGGATTGTGTCGCTTAAATGAGATATATTCACCAGCTAATAAGACGACTAAATGGATACTTTCGTATCCGTGTGGGCGCCGTTACGACCGAATTATCAATTCATGACACATGAAACTAGCGCGTAAAGTCAACGGCTAGCTCGCTCAAGATTACAGCTCATGATGAATGAGTTTTCTGGTGTTGTTGTGTGCTAGCTTCCGGGACACCACGGAAATTAGTGCTTTCATTTAAAAGCATCGACTAATCCCCCACTAGCTAACTCGGCCATTTTAAAACTGCCCTTTCCGAAAATAGGAACATTATTAAATATATCTCACGCGCCTGAAGTATATATCGACACGTTTTATGATTAGGCTAATTTGAAAAATCAAGCTATAACCTATGTTGGTGTGCCCTGTGTTCCGATAGTACTTAAAGGCAGCGTTAGGGTTTGTCTAGGACATGCGCCATCTGCTGTCACAATCTGGCGTGACAAGCAGCTAAAGAGAGGGAAATCGCTCCAAATGATAAAGACAAATGTCTTTGTGAGATTGTGTGATTAGCAAGTCAGATCACAATTAGATTTATGTGAGGGCCTGCTAGGAAACAGAGTAATACAGGCCTTTTTGGCCTGATAAAAGTCTGAATTAAATGACAAATCTGAGTTTGTCACCTGAGTTGGTCAGCATATACATTGGGAATACATATACCTTGGGAATGCATTTGCCATCACTGAAGAGACATTTATCACTGAGGACTGGGTTATAGCTACATTTAAAAACGACCACTCCAGTCTGGTTTAAGTATCTTGTTTTCATTAAACATCTGAACCCATGATACCATGTTACAGACCCCTCATTCAGCAGTCTCTATTATGGGAAATACTTACAGAAGGACAGGAACATGACTGGAACAGGGGAATTGTTGATCCCAAAATAGACACAATGCAAAAGCTGCCTTGTGTGTCTTATGTCTAAACCTGAGTCCAAAAATGAGCACAAGGTGTCCTAAAAACAAATCACCATTCTCAACAAAATGAAGCATGTCAGAGAAGGCTAACCTCATCAAGGTCAACACTTTCCAACCTTTAAAGGTGACTGATGAAGATGATGACAGAACAGACGTTTATGGCACGCTCTATTGATTATCCCACATTTTAAGAGATGTCCTTAGTTCAGACCAGCTGGGGTGTTTATGTGTCTTCCCACTGTCCAAAGACATACAAGTCAGATGAACTGAGGCATTGCTTCCTGTGCCCTTGCGTATGCAGGGACAAATCTGAATCTTTGAAAAAGCAAATGGAAAATGTT